>JAOXNR010000028.1:18419240-18433600 GCA_028571225.1 Parsonsia alboflavescens
TTCACAGGTCAAATAAAAGTTGCAGCTACTTTGTAAAACGCAAAGTAAAAAACCCTTTTTTTTCTTTTTTTTTTTTTGGGGCTGGGGGATTGGGTTTGGTGGTAATGTCTTTGACGTTGTGTAGTGATTTGCTGGCTCTCCTTTCATATAATCTCCGGAAGGTCTTGTTCGGGAAGTTCTTGAAAAAAGTAACTCGGGCCCAAGAAAATGTCCCTTCAATGTATTCTTCAAGTTATCATCATCTTAAAGATCAAGTCAGCTTGCTTTAGTAAAAATTCAACAATTACTCGCATCTCCGCAATCTAAATCTGACCATAAATCAAAAGTTGAAATGTCTGTGGCAAGAAGCCGGGCGTTACACTGAGTGTGGAAATATTAGAAGATATTTTCTGATGAAGTTCGGATCTGATGCTTGAGTTACTCCAAGTTTACATGATGAAATGAAAGTACAGTACATTGTCGTCCATTCCAACCATGACCTCAAAATAGAAGATTTCATTTCATGATTTCGCTTATATTTTGTCAAACACAGAGGAAAATGTTTGAGCCCTAAATTTTTTTTGAAATGAATAGTAACACAGCCCAGACTTGATGAAGGTTTCATTTTGCTCTATGGCTTGAAGATGAAAGTTTCATTTTGCTCTATGGGATGAGTTTATGTACCCTAAAGAATAGAAGCTTTTCAGCATTAGGGCATTCAGTAGTTGGTATAAAAACTTAATTGCTGGGGTGATAGAGTATACATGGTATCAAATATGGAAAAAGGAAAATCATGGCTCGAACGTGAATTCTGAGATCATCAAAGAATCCCCTTTCTTGGCCAGCTGAAAGACAGAAAAGTCAATCAGTTAGTCTTACTCTATCAATACCAGAATAGATCATACAATATTAATGCAGCTTTGGCTAGGAACAAAATCATCTTCCAGTCAAGAAAATTTTAATATACACAAAATGCAAGCAAAGTTCCCATCAGATTATTCAACAAAAATAAAAAGATCACGACAGATTTTATTTTATATAACCTGCTTGAGAACTGTATGACATTAGTCATCTGCAAGCTCATCCCGCCCTAAAGTTTTATATTGATAATCTCTTACAGCATACCAACCATTGAGAAACCAAAACCCACTGCAGTCAAACCAAGACAAGAGTTCTTGAACATAAGGTTTCAATACAAATCTTACAGTCTTAAACAATTTTGGTCAGGAGCGAAAATTCAACAATTTAACAACTATTAGGTAAGCTCAGTGCTCATCGCTAGTGGTGGTAAGACTCATTTATCAATTCTACTGCTTATGACAATTATATTCAAATCCAAATACTCCGCATTCTTGACAAGACAAAATGTTGGTTCACAGCCAATATTCAAGAGAATCTTGCAAGACTGTCAAATATGAAGATGTCTAGGAGAATTCATTGCAGTAAAAAGAACTTCAAGGTCTCAAAGCACACATCAACCAACACAAATCACATATGGAGCATGTGTCGATATTTAAAATAACGTCATAAGCTTGCAAGTCATGGTTGATTAACACATATTGAAGTAGGAAGTACTAACAGGTATTTCCGGAATAACAGGATTCCACATTTAACATAGTATAACTAATCCAATTCAATGCTAACATAGAAGATGCAAATGGAACTATATGTTAAAAATTGGAGCACACTGAATGCAAGGATTAACCAACATTACTTGGTAAAGATATCAAACATAAAAACTATGATCATATTCTCTAACCCGCAAACCCATTTGTGTTTAAAACAAAGATATAGTGACAGGAAGTAGCAAGGTTTTTAAACTCAAAATTTACATAAACTTGTTCAAGACCCTGCAAACTTGACACATAAAATCAGAGTTTATGTGGGGCTAAATTTATATCTATTATATATGTATTAAATAATTAATATACTATCAAATAAAATAATACAACAATAATTACATAATAAACCATATCAAACTACCAAAGTTCAAAGTTCTAGTTCCAACAACTCCGGCTTCGGCACCAAGCACATTGGTTCTTTCAAACATTGGTTCTTTCTTCTTTCAATAATTGATTCTTTCTTCTTGGAGAAATTCTTTATTTGAAACTTAGAAGAAAGAGTTAAGGACTTGGGATTTAAAGTTTTGACTTAGGAGAAGAAGAATAAATATGAGATTTGGAGAAGAAAGGTAAAGGTTTTGGTGAATCGTTTATTGGTGGAATAAAAATAACCCTAAGATAGCTTGTTTGGTTGAATTTTAGAATAGAAATAGGTTGATTACTAGGTAAATTTAAAGGGTTAGAGTTATTTAACTAAAGTTTGGGGATTTTTCTGGACTTGGTAGAATAGACCGATTTCAATGAGTTTACAGAGTCAACTTGTTTACTTCCGATTTTGAAGCAATTTTATGCATTAACTCGAGATTTTAACAACCTGGGATAGTATATCAAAACAACAATTTGCACAAATAAGAAAAACAAGTGTGCCGTTATTTTAGCAAGACGAAGTGAGATTACCAAGTTCAGATCAGTTATGCCTATGCGGCCCAAATAGGATAAAGATCTCTGTAACTTCCGAAAAGGGAATTATGTAGTTTCAGAAGACTACTCTATCTACTTCAGTGCTTGAAGAAGACAATATCTTGGCTACAACTGACTTTGATAGATTCCTCCAAATTCTGCACCTGATCAAAGTCAACTTTAAAAGTTACCATGATAATCCCATCTTTTCCAGTATCATAATCTTGATCAATATCTTCAACTTTAAAGGACTGTAGCTGCAAGAGTAAAAGAAGAAAAACCACCCCAAGTTAGACATGCCAAGAATCTTTGCAGAACTTTCTACATAGAGACTTCACTCAGTTTTAAGTACAGTCATATTCAGAACATGTAACCAATGAAAAATTAAGCAAATGGCTATCATTCACCATTGTATTGATTGATAAAAAAAAAATGACAGAGAACTTCGGTCCAAGAGAATCTCAAAATGGAGTACAGAACCAAGTGGCAAGTGGTAAGATAGTCAACCAGGCAATTGAAAATACTATCTGGAATTTATTTAACCTCCATGAAGCATCAATCTTACCTGATGGTAGACAACCCCCAAGAGATCATATGGAAGCTCCAGTCCCATTGGTACCTACAGGCGAAAGCTCTCTTGTTATGTCTACTTATCCAAAATGGATACACGCACTAACAAGTTTGAAACCAAAACACAACCAAGCATTAATAAAGATTCCCAATACTTTAGGCTGAAGATACACAGGTCTTTTAATGTGTTTAATGTCGAGATTTTTAGGCATTTAATGCGCAAGGTAAGATAATTTGTTACTTTGGATTTTACAAGACAAGTGGGTGCATTTCTCAAACACTCTGCTGCTAGCCCTCCATAAGCCCTGACCAGACCTCCAGTGCCAAGTTTGATTCCTCCAAAATGCCTAAATTACAAAACAAATCAATAAATAAGGACAAACTAAAAGAGAATGCCTATTTTACAGATCAATAGAATAGACAACAGGCTGCAGATCTTCAGGCTGGATATATATATACCAAGCATGAGGAATTAGATTTCAGGAACACAATGAAATGAAAGACCATCACCTAAAAGTGTCATCTTTTACCATAGATTAGTTGTTTAGAGGAAACATTTTACACAAAAAAGGCATGCATGCAATAATCACTCAGATTAAATCTGTTACCTGATCACCACCACCATAACTCTATCTATCCCAGAAGACTCTATTGCAGAAAGTATTGGCTTGCCAGCTGTACCAGATGGCTCACCATCATCATTGCTCCGAAACTGGCCTCCAACCTAAAATGCATAAATAATTGAGTTTCAACTAAGAAAGGAAAACTTATGGTCCAGCTTAATTAACTTATAGTATGAACTTACTTTGATGGAATTATTCTCATGACAAGCATTTAGGAAGATTTGCATATGCCAAACATTTATTCTAAATATATGATGAAGTTCTAAATGTTCATTCCAAGATTTGATTCTGATATTTTACAAGTATTAACTAATTCAATATTGCCCACAAAGTTGACATTCAGAATCATACGGATTACATGGTCAATGTTCTAGTGCCAGTAACCTGTAGAGATACCCCACCAAAAAATCACTACCATCACCATTTAAATGTGTCTGTAGGAAGCAAGACATCCGAACTCTTCTAAGAATTACCTGGTGTTTTCACTAAAACATGCATTTACCCTTGTAGCAGCTACAATCCTATATGATGCAATATATTAAAAAAATGTACTAATTTAACTCAATATGAAAACAAATCATCAAAATCAAGCCATAATAATCAGCAAGCATACTAACAAAATACTAATGTCAATAAAAATAATTATTAAAAAAAAATACCACCAAGGTTGTTTGCATCTTTATGTAAAGAGCTTCAATTGGTTTTATAAGGAAAGGGTTGGACTTTATTTCTGAGCAAAAGATCAGACCCTTTGGGAGTTCTTCAGTAGATGCACGTGTGCAACCAACCCTATAGCTATACCTACACGGCAGGAAGTTTCTATTCTGTATTGCAATCAGTCTTTTCAGAATCTATCCAGAACAATATGTTCAAGAAGTTATTACACTTATACATCACAAATAAAAAGTTCTATGTGATCATTGATCAAGACTGAAATTTTATTGCTAAACAGCAAGCACAAAAATCAATGCCTAAAAGACAATGAGAAAGGCTCCCTTTACCAGATATAAACCAAAAAAATTGCAAGGCCCTCATCATTTCTCGTAAAACATAAGACTAAAATACAAACAAATAAGTAAAATAAAACCCAACAAAGGCAAAACAAGAAGCACAAAATATATATATATAAATATATATATATATATATATATTAAAATTCTCATCAAAATCGTACCTTGTATGCCCAACAATTATGAGTAGCTTTTGGGTCCTGAACCTATATAGAAATCTAAATCAATAAAAAAAAATTGAAAAAAAAAAGAGCAAGAAAGAAGTGAATAGGTATCACCTCAGCGAGAAACTCATTAGCTACTCGTTGATCGAAGATGGGACCAGCAACGGCAATGAATTTGCTCTTTTTGATTTCCAGTTCAAACTTGACTCTCTCTTTGAGTGTGGTGAAAGCACCACAGTTACTACCGCTGCTCGCGGTGACCATTGCACTCTTCTTCTCGGAATTACTCTGAAACCAACGGGCAGAATTGAGGATTGCTATAATGGATAATGAGGGAAAAATCCGGTGGTGACAGCGTTGGAAGAAGAGTAGATGATGGAGCTTTTCACAGGGGCGTAGTGAGAGCAGAAAGGCGTAGCCCACCATCTGTTCCAAAGCAGGGGCTGGAAAATGAAAATGCTGATTTTGTCCATTTTGTTGCAGAATGGTACCTCATTCATGCGTTTATTACAATTTTGTTCCCAAGTGAATGACATCATTTTTCTTTTTCCCATTTTTTTCCCTTACAAGAGCTTTTTTTTTTTTTTTTTTTTTTTTTTTTTGCCCCCTAAAATTTGCTCATTCAAATTCTCTTTTCAAGATTGAATCTTCCATATATCCATTTCTAAAATAATACTCCCTCCATACAGAATTGATTTTTATTTTGAATTTTTTAAAAATAAATATTACATTTCTTAAATTAATTAATTTTTTTAAAAAAAACTTAATATTGCTAAATATAAAATAAATTAAATTAACTGATTTTCTTAAAATATGTACACGTTAAAATGAGATATTTAATTACTGATCAAGGAATAAAAAATTTTTTAGTTTATTAGGTATCAAAAAATATTGAATTATTTTTGCATATAAAAATGAAAGAATCAACTCACTTGATTATGCATATTAATGAAAAAAATTAAAAATAAAAGCGAACGGTTAAAATTAAAAAATTAAATGGGGCAAATAATATTTTTAAAAACAATTGTCTTAAAAAGAAGTAACCACAGTTGAAGAATCTATATTATTTCAAGTCTATAGTCTAACCCCAAAAATAAATGAATAAATATAAAAAACAAAAAAAAATCAACTCCAATGTCAAAACTTTGTATTCGATTTGATGCATCTCTGCTTTACCAATTCAAGATCGAATAGATAAAAACAACCTTAAAAAACCACAAAATCCTCCGTTCAAGGGTATTAAGACAAAGCGACTGAACAATTTCTGGGCATCTAGTAATGAAGCCAGGTTGTTTTCTTAGTGCCAACAACTGCTGCTGGATGAATCCAGTCATCATTTCCATGCTTTTCAATGTGATAGCAGATACCAAGGGATGAAGCTGCACCTCAGGAAGCCAAGGATCCAGAAGTGCTATGCAAACTGGACCCAAATATGTACCCGGACATGTCGTTAGCATGTGAGTCCATTGTGCTATCAGTACTCGAAGTAGCATCTGAGGAAGTGAAATATGAAAAACTATCACTGGAATCTATAAAAGGATTTCCCTGCATTGAGTAGTATAGCCAAGGCTGAGATTGCAGCAGACGATAGCTCCTTGAATCATATGGAATCATCCCATGAGAGAATCTTCTGGAACTTTGATGCAACATTCGAGACTCTACCCTCTGCGCCATGATGCTTGCTTCCTTTTTTGGAATTCTACTCTTCTGACTAGTTCCTGAAGAAACAGCTTCCATCTTCCTTGTACATTTTGCATCAGATGAAATATGAATGTTCCTTAACAAAGATGGAGGGCTTGGAGTGTCCCTGAAAGTAATGTTATCAGATCTTATTCAGGATTTGAAAACCAGAAAAGGAACAAGACAAAAATTAATGACCAGATGATTTAACTTTCTAGTGAAACAATTCTTAACTGCGGATGCTTTAATTGCTGCCAAATGTATTTGAAAAATCTTATTACTACACAAGGGATGGAAAACCAAAGCATACCTTCGCAAAGAATTTCGACACCAACAATGGGTAGAAGATTAATCAGAAATCATACAATTCTTAAGTACCAGGATCTGTTTATACTAATTATTCAACTGCAATTACCTGGTATAGAGAAGAATGTATGCCTTTTCAAGCAAGACTCTTTCCAATTCTGTAGCCATCACCTACACATGAATACAACTACTTATTCTCCTGAAACAAATCATCCCGTAATTAGAGTAGCTCAACATTTATAATGGTCCAAAATTGTTTCCTTCCAAAAAAAAGTCAGGAGCCAAAATTATAAAAATATTCACCTTGCTTAAATGATTGTCAACATCTGCACAAAAATTCTTGAATGCATTTTCCTATTTGACATTTTCTCTCCATTTTAATAAGTTATCAGGGGTTGCCATGTGTGATATGAGTTCTGAATGCAATTCCCTTTAAATAGAAATTTAGATTAGGAAGCATGATTGTCTTAAGAATTGGACATCATTTTGGATAACCCAAAAGGAAAAGGAAACATTCATTTTTTGGGGACACAATGTGTAACAGATTTGCATTAACTAATCTTGACAATCTTTTATGGAGAGCAATACACAAAACCAACCTGTATATATAAATGCCATGCAGATTTTCGCATACAGAAATTAATATCTCCTTAAGGTTTCTTAAGTTTTAGGCACATTGAGTAGATAGTAGTACAAGGGAAGAAAGAAAACAAACCATGGTGTCATCAACCCTAAACCATTCTCCCAAGAAATTCTTAATGTAGCATATATAATGACCAGAGTTAGCCTCATTCAACATATCCAAGTGAACAATCACAGCATAGAGATGATACATGAGGTCTTTGCCCTTCGATCTACTCATGTATGGTGCAAGGTTCAGGAACTCGGTAAACTGAATGAACTTGTTCAACTTTTCCAGGTTACCAGACTGCAAGTGGTCAGAGATATCTATTAGAATTGTAGATGCTAGAATAAATAACCAACCCATGACAATTTACCTGGAATCGCTTCAAAACGATTGTTAGAACATTAGGAGCCTCATGTACTGTCAACCTCTTTCTAGCTTTCTCATAAGATTTACACCTGCATAATGACAAAGGAAAAATTTACATGAGAAAGTTACTAAAAGTTACCAAGAAGCCATTTTCATATCATGATGAATTCAAATCATACAGCAGAACCATTGCATGCTTTAGCTGTAGATCAGTGTTGTCAAGGTACAGCCTTTCTCTGGAAAAGCACATCAAACCCTTTCAAGTTAGGCTCATTTAGTCAAGGTGCCCTTTTTGCCACCTCGCCATGCCTTGAAAATGTTTTAGATTACAAGACTTAAATATCCCCTAAGTCTAAATATCCCCTTTTAGGTTTATTTAATAGAATTATTAACTTCTAAGCTTAACATAAGTTTACTTAATAGAATTATTTGATAGAAATATAGACATGTATATGCGCCTTACTCTACTGAGCACTTCTTTTGCACCAGGTTAGCCTAGGCTATATGGGCACCCTAAGTGCCTTGCATGCACCAATGACCCTTGACAACATTGCTTGACATGAGCAATGAAAACCTATGAACATCAAACCATATTAACCAACCTGCTACACCTGTACTTGTTTTCCCTATCCAATGTCTCATAAGCCGTGAATTGTGCAAGAGCCTCATCAAGGGTTTCAATATCTCCATCTATCTCGACAGTAAGATCCATAATTCGATCATATTGCTCAGACCTTCCCAGACACTTCATACATTTTATCTGAGACAGGCATGACGTTAAGCAAACTTGAGAAAGAGCAAATTAGTTGTAATACTCTTATCATGGAAATAATCACTGCACTCATGAACTTCTAAGTGCAAAAATACAGGGATTACTAACAAAAATGAAGATGGACCTTTGATTTAAGATAACCTCCAAAAGTTAGATCTATAAGAGTTGATTGTTCAGCAAGTTTATCAGTACCACCAGCTTCCTCCAGGCATATAGATTGCATCGTGTCTATGGTATACCTGCCATCTCAGCAAAACAAAATTCATAAATAACATCAACTATAATACAGAATGCAACTATAAAAAGATTTATCCTATCTACAAGATGTCAAGAACCTCAAAAATTCATGAGCATCTTCCTCCCTTCCAGGACTAAGGTTTCCAATCTTCTGTATTTTGGAGAGTATCCTAATCGGATTTAAAGGTGACATCCCTTCTCTTCCCTTCAGAATCAAGGATTCAAACTCACAGAGGAAACACCAGTCCCTTTTTATACCTGAAAAGGGAAATAGATACTCACATGAGATAGCCATCAATAACCATGTTAAGTGTAAACATGGTGAGAAAATCAAGAAGTGCTTGCATGTTCTAGAATGAAGCCCTTGAACAAGATAAGATGTTATTGGCTGAGCAAAAGCAAGACCCTGAAGTACAGCATTTGCATAACAGCTGCAAGATATGCAAACAGGAAGACATATCATAACCACAATATCAATGAAAATACAACATCATGGAAGTCAAAAAGCACTAAGGAAAATGATCAATAATAACATCCTATTTAGATTCCCATTACATGACAGGATGTCGAATCTTCATTAATTCCATCATTCCATGCAGTTCTATAACCTTTTCCTTTAGTCATACCATAGATATTACACAGGTGAATTAGTGGTTTTTCACCAATATCACCAAAAGCATCTAACTTGATACTCACTTTTAAGACACGTTGATGCACTACCTTGTTAAATATTTTATCTTCTTTAAACACTACTTTAACAAAAATGTCTGAAAATTTACTTGTGTAATTATCAGTAAGCTGGTTGCAGAAGCATGACTGAAAATATGACTGTCTAAATCCTAATGCTATTTTTTTTGGTCATAAAGCTCTTCAGTCATGCACAAAAATAGTCTTCATGGTTAATTGTCTGGTATGCAAAGGTTGATTTAGTAAAACTTGGAAGCCAAGAAGAAGAGAAACCATAAATTTTGAAATAAGTTGCCGGCAGTGAAAAGAAAGGAAATACAAAGGTTCGTATTTGGTAATCAATGGTTGCCATCTAAAATAATTTGATGGATTATATATTATTAAATGATTCTGAATTGTTGCGAAACAGTAAAGAAACAAACTGACTTGATATTGAGTGGATGTATATGGTGGGAGAGTTCTTCCAATGTTATCCATTATTCACAAACAGATGCTCTCCACCATCCAATCTGATTGTAAATATTGTGTTCTTCTCTCACCTAGTACATCCAGATCTCTTGTTATTATAAACTATAATTATACTCCATCTATTTCACATCATAAGTCATTTTAGATGTGAAAATTGTTTCCAAATATAAGTTGTTTTACGAAATTTAATAAACGTTTATTATTTCTTTTCACTATTACCCATACCAGTCCTTTTTACTTAAGTTTCTTAGATGGTTTGACTGAGGGCTTTTTAGATAGTTGGGCTAACAATATGCATATGCTAAGCCTAAAATAACTTCAGGGACTAGGATAGTATAAAAAAGGAATCAAGTGCATGGGAAGTTATAGAAAGTGTAATATTTTTCTAGAAAGGTAATTTTTTTTTTTCCTGGAGGAAAATCAAATGACATAGGAATAATTCATATAGCCATGATATCTCCCACATTTCATAATCTCAATTTAAATCATTCAACAATATATCAACACCAGATTCAACAGACAAAATAGTAATGGATATAAGGGCAATGTTTTCACCGACCAGGACCAGCAGGACAACACAAGCCATCTGTTACGTTTGATTGGCCAGGTTGTTGCCAACATAGAAAAACTATGGAATCATGTAGAGATCATACAAATATATGAATGATGCAAAAGGTATCCATTATAAGTAAGAAGAAACTCAAATTACCTGTTCCCACAGTTTATAAGACCAAAAGGATAACATGGTAACCCCTTAAAAGCGTATAACTGCATGAACAGCTTGTATGAAAACATCACCTATCAGAATGAGCAGAATTAATGAATCAGAAGCAAGAGTTAATAAAATAAATACAGTAAATTAATAAGCTATAACCAGATCGTGCATTAAAAGATGCTGCATAATGTTTAAAAGATACCTTACGTTCTCCAGCCGCATCCTTCCTGATTTTAGTATAGGAAGGATTGGAGTCATCTGATTTTCTAAAAGGTTTTATAGCTTTGAGTGCCAGCATGCTTAAACCTTTGTTAACAAGTCCTGGGGATCTTGGAACATTTTCAAGTTCCGATAAAGCATGAGTATTAATGGTGTTTGAATCACTGAAAGAGATAATTTTGTGCCTTTCAGTGTTTGATAATATATGATGATTCAAACCACTAAAAGAAAAAGATCTTTTGTCTTCATCCTCTGGTGCACACACAGGACACTCTTTCAATTCAGAAGTTACACCACCATTTTTGTTGCTGATATGGATTGTTGATTCGATATCCAATCTCTTCTTCTTCAATTTCTTTGCATTGGACAATCTTTGGCATGAAAACGTAGTAGAACCTAAAACAGGCAAGCTTATCAATGAATCCACTCTCTTGGGGCCACTTTCAACAATAGATGGATTGTCGCTGTCACGAGCTTGAAATCTTCCCTCAGTTTGTGATCCAAATATCTTGCTACCAGATGTATCAACTGATTTAATCTCATTATCAGCATAAATATCTAAATGATCACTTGAGGCAATGGGTATAACAGATTTAACTTCCTCACCACTATGGAACAGAACTGGCGGCTGACACTCATCCTTGTGACCTTGTCTCCAATGGATAATTTGACATTTTCGGGAGCTGCAAACAAGTCAGACTTGTGATTTCAATCTAATAAAAAAGGTAAAATATGACAAAACACTTCAATTCTTCCCTTGGATGCAAGGAGAATGTTATGTAGACCAAAGTTCCAAGCATATGTAACCCAACTTTGCATGTAAGCCAAAGAATCATTTAAAACACTGAAGAGATAAACAGAAACAAATTATGACAATAGATGATGAAATATTTCCTTTTGTACATAAGTGAGACTCAAATCTGAGTTTGATCATCCAATAAACAGAACTTAAATATGATTTCAAGCTATCCCACCCATTACTCCTGTAGAAGAAAGTGGATAATCCAAGCTGGAAATTTTTCAAAAGATCGGGAGTCTTCATTCCCTTGTGATATGAAGAAAGCTACCAGATAAACTCCTCAGAAATCTGATACAACTATCATTTCAGGATTGGAGGGATCACTGAAATAAAGAGACTGCTATACAAAGTTAACGGCAACAAGTTACCTTACTAGGAAATTCAAGTCCTTTGGGGCCTTTTTGTTGATGTTTTCTGTGAGTGAGTATTTTGCATTCACTGACCATGAATGGCAGTCAGATTGGGGGTTGGATAAAGTGATACAAACTAGAAGTTAAGACTTAGATCAAACACAAAGTATTTAGTGTTTCATGCAAGCTCATTGCTATTACTGACCTATGGAGAATCCATCTTCACAGCCACCAGATCCTGCCAGTCACTTCTAAATCCTCCACAAGCAATTTCTCACAAAATTCTTCTTCCATCATTCTACAACTTCTTATGGCATTCCTTGAAATAAGAAGGCACCTCCACTTCTCATTTATAGCCAAAATTAACCAGGAGAAGTTAAATGAAAAAGAAAAATTAGCATTCCCGACTTTCATCACTGCTTTTCTCATTTCCATTCTCCAGCTTCTTCTTTTCTAATTGGCATTATTACATACAATTGTTACTAGAGTCAATATCCAATTCAGCTCTATCAATCAAAACATGGTAATGAAATATCCAGAGGAAAAATATTAATTTAAGAACTACAAAACCCTGTAAAAAAAAAAAATTAAAAAAAAAAAAGCTTTTTAAGTAATCATAAAAAATTCCACTCCAAATCAACAATACACAACGGTCAAGAAGGACTCAATGAAAAATAGCGATTATAGAGCATTCATATCAATTGCTAAAAATCATTTTCTTTTTCACCATATACTTCAAGAATCAATTCTATAACTTCTTAAACTACTAACCAGTATCGAACCGCTTTACACTGAGAACAACGAGCCGTTGTGAGAGAAAAGCACACGACACAGTATGGCTTTCCAACCAACGGTGCTGAACCGAATTTGGCGCCAAAGTGAAGCACGGCAACTTCAGCCTCTTGAGTAGCCATGTTAAATAGCCTTATAGCCGCCTCCTCTTCAGCCACCTCATTCCGCCACAAGTAACGGACCAAAAAGTAAATAATCAGCAAAATTGCCGCTACGAAGCCTGGAAATCCCAAAACCATTTCTTACCCTACGTCGATGATCAAACCTGAACACAGGAACCTCAGAAACCTGATCGCCCTGCTATTCATAGACGCTGCAACAGTTGTAACGTTGCAGTGTTTGCGTGGTGGAGGTGTCGGGGCAGGAGTGGTGGTGCTGATGCAGAGGTAGCGAAGGGGTACAATGGGAAAGGATGGCTTCTCTTCTGATCGTATTACAGATGGAAGAAAGAAGGATTTGAAACTTTTCTTAATTAGCATTTTGGTACATATTTTATAAGAAATATATTATGTGCCTGAAATTTTTGTTTGCTTGATCGTTTTTTCCCTTTTGTCTGGAAAAATTGATTTTAACCCCAATATTTTATGAAACTTCAACTTTTCTACTAAAATTATTTAAATGGTATTCTTTATAAAATTTCAATTTTGCGGCAAGTCATTCTCGCAAAATAAATTTGTATATATATTTAATTTAAATATGCAATACTCCCTCTGTTATTAAATATAAATCACTAATCGTTATTTTGAAAAAATGAAGGTAATATTTTTTTTTATTAAAATACCTCTATTGATATACTAATCAAACTAACAACAATATATAAGGAAAAGAAAAATGAAAATCGTAAGGGTAATATAGAAAAAACACTTTTAAAAAGTTGATTAATTAATACTAATGACTTATAATTTATGACAAAAAAGTTAGTTAAAATGACTTATATTTAGTGACGAGGGAAGCACCATCTATGGTGAATCCTTTTTAACTCATATGAAAAGCTTTTAGGTTTTTTATTCAAGGTATTTGTCTCAAATTTAAATGTCTCCTTTTTTATGTAGTTAAAAGATTAAAAAAAAATAAATTGTATTTATTACTACTTATGGCTGAGAGGTTAGTACCCGGTGTGACTTTATTTTTTAACATTTGAAAACATTAATGAAGAGTGTTGTATTGGTAATTAATACTCCCTCTGTCATAGTTATACGTAGTTAATCATCATAATTTCTTTTCATAGTTATCCATGCATACATATGTTTTTTTAGCTTTACAGTTGTTATACTGCTAAAATTAAAAATTCTCAAAGAAGAATTTCATACAGGCTGGGACGTGATGGAATTATCCCATCACTTTAATCCAGGGGTTTTCATTTTTATCCAAATTAAAATAATAATTTCTTATTTATCCAATTCTTCACAACATTTCATAATTACTCATATTTAAAACTAACTTTTCATTCTATACCCATTTTGACTTTTAATT
>JAOXNR010000028.1:18441852-18462355 GCA_028571225.1 Parsonsia alboflavescens
ACCAGGTTAGTTTAAACATCTCTCTGTTTTTTAATATTTCATATGTGAATCGATTTTCGTAGTTAGTTAATTTATTTCAAATAGCAAGCGGAGGGGATGGCTGATGAGAGGAAGGCTTCACCCCGCTCGACCTAGTACCATTATATCTGACCCTGTTGTTCAGGTGAGAGACGACATAATTAGCTAAGTTAATTAATATTTTTTTATTTCATATTTATATGTCCATTCAAGTGTTTTTAATTTAATTTCTTTACATTCTAATAATTTGATCTAAAATTATCTCATGAGGGAGGACATGCAGCTCGGACCAAGGTCCGAGCTGCAAGCCTTATGTTACCTTTCACGGACCCCTCCCACCATATACATACTGGGCTTCCAAAGAAGAAGCCTAGAATGAAGAATACGACAGAGGCAGGTTTGGTAGGTTTGTTAGGGGGGGCTCCGTGGTATTTCTAATGGACTCTCCTGTTACCCAGAGCCACTTGGATACTTTCTATTCTTCAGGGAATCGGAGAGATATTTACATTAATTCGTTAATATAATATAGCTTTCTCTTCATAATTAAGTTACTGTGTCTTTTATAACATGTTAGAGTTATTATGTATATTTTCTAACAATTGTGGTTTTTATGTGGCAACCGCTCAACAAGGGAAATCCTTTCCTTTGACGGGAACATTTTGACGTCATTCGAGATTGCACATAGAAGCTAGAGGACCCCCATGTCGATCAGTTCATCAGAGGGCTCTGACTGGCAGCTATGATGCATCCGGAGGCCTTCCCTATGGCAAAGAAGTTCACCATTACCCCGCCTTATCTCTACGTAAGTATAAAATTCATTTTTATCAATTGATCTACTAAATAGTGATCATATAATATCGATTAAAAATAACTCAATTTGCAGAGTATGCTCCATTCCGCTTTTGTTTCGACCTCCGCAAGAGGGAAGCCTAAGATGTACAAGTTCGATGATGGTTCCATCGGTTGGGTGAAGAGAGTCGAAGATAATGATGAAGTCACCTGGTGGCATGTTAATGAGGTAATAAATATAGTTACTATTTAAGTTTTTATTTTAAGTTCTTTTTTATATTAAATAATTTAATATTTTTCTATGTATTTGTAGGTGTTGATGCCATGTTGCCACAAGAATTATGGGGTACTTCTACAGATCTCACCAAAGAGAGGAGAAGGTCACTCTATATGATCCAAGTCCAGAACAGGATAAAGTGGCGAGGGCACCTAGGATGGAGCTGATGGTGCCGGTCCGTGGGATGCTGCAGCACCTTCTAGTACAAGTCAACTATTATTCCACGATGGGAGTTGTTGCTGCTCCACCTGCCCAGTTCGAATACAAGTTTTTTTGCCATTAAAGCCCTCCTGACTTAGCCTAATTCGACTAGTTATGCGGCCTACGTTGCATATTACATGGCGTAGCAGCTGAGGGGATATGTTTGGATGATGCCATCACTGGAGGATATTTCAGATGCACCCCGGCACATCAAGGATGAAATGGTATTGATCATCCCTTAGTATAGTAGTAGTACATAGATTTCTATCCTAGTGATTTCTTGATTTATATCATGTGTATATTTTGAACAGCGTGTAAATTATGTAAATGAAAATAAAATTATATCAGTTGTTTTATTTATATTATGTAATTAAAAATAATATGAAAAAAACAATATGTGATGATTAATATGAAATAATTACAAGTCATGAATCATCTAAAAAGAATACGAAAATAATTACAAGTCATGAAAATAGACTTATTGGCCATTTTGGTCCTCTTCGACATTTTGGTACTTTTGGCCATTTTGGCCCTTTTCGATTATTTTTAATTTTCACTAGCTTGCATTACATGCTTCTTTTCTTAAATAAAAAAAAAATGATGTGGTAAGGTAAATGAAAATTTTGCGAACTAGTAAAAAGAAGAAAATCGATTATAAGTCATGAATCGTCTCAACACCAACATCACCTTAAAAAAAAATCTGCTCTCATGGACGACACCTACATTAACATTAACAAACACTCTTGCTTCAACTGTACGCCTCTGATGTTTGTCCAAAAATCCAAGAATGATGTGTAAATATTAGATTAGATGGGTGAATTTCTTGAGCATGATCATTCGATAATGTAACCTCTACTTCGGGTAGTGCGGTTTTTGTGGCTGTGTATGGACAATTTTGACGATTGTGTCCTTTTCTTTTGCATATCGTGCAAGCTCTCTTTTGTCGATATTGTTCACTTCGAGAGAGGAACAAACCTTCTTATGGTCTTCCTACCTCCCTTCTTGCAAACGATACATTGCCAACCACATCTTCTAAACCTACAATTTTATTCAAACTCAAAGACACCGGAACAAACTATATTGAAGGTGCATATGCCTTCCTCAATATTTCAGTGTCAAATGAATTTTCAAGGCACAGAAAATAGTAGTGAGCCCCAATTTCCCTATAACGAAATAAAGATGAGAAAAAACAAATTGGAATTATGATTTTAAATATATTTTCTAAACAATAGGGAAGGTCCGGAAGGTTGAACTTATCTTACGGAAGGTCTACTCAGCCTCCTGTAAGGTTAGGTTCAGTTATTTGGAACGTCCGTTTAAAATTTACAAAGGTTTTTCAATACCTGGCAACAGCAGCTGCATGTTTACACGGAATTCCTTCTAATTCATATCTCCGACATCCACAAATCCTCTGAATCATATCCACAACAGCATTTGCTTCTTGTGGAGGATTACCAACGACATACTCCTCCCTAGCTCGAATTGATGTATTATGCAGTCTTTGTTGGTCAACCTTCACAGCTTCCTACTCAATCTATTCCATAGCACGTTTGGTAATAATATCAGGCATTGTAGCAATTGCTTGTCGGAGTTTTTTGAACCAATTCTGACACATACCCCTATAAAACTAGTGAGCGGATGTAATCGGCAATTTCCGAGCTTTCTTGATCGTTTCATTGAAGGACTCCACAAAATTGCTTGTCATCTGGTTGTATCGATTCTTTAGACATCCAACCACCGATGAACCCTAGGGTGTATATGTTGAATCCGCATTTGTGCTTATCATAGGCATATGTAGCACTTTTGAAATCAATTACAACCAAAGGATCTCTGCACTTTGTCTTTAAATTTTCCTTCACATGTCAAAAACAAAAGGCATGTGAAACCTCGGGATACACTTTTCTCACAAAATGTAGTATGCCTTTGTGTCAATCGGATGCAATTTCCGAATCATCAGGCGATCCGTATGCAGTTGTTAGTCTTCTTAAGAACCATTCCCATGAATCATTACCCTCCTCTTCACCGAATCTACATGCAAGGGGAAAAGTTTGCTCGTTTCCATCCGCACATACAGTTGCGTAAATTTTGCTCTCGTGTCCACCTTTCAAGTGTATTACATCTAGGATAATGACGGGTCTTAAATACTTGAAACCCTCGATCGAAAAACCAAGTGCACAAAATGACCTCACAAAATCTCCTCCGGCAATGCTATGCTGGTCACTGAGCCGGGCATTGTACGCTCCAAGAGATAGGAGTATGATGGAAGTTGTCTAAGTGAGTCCTCTAGAGTTCCATAAGCAATCTCCTTTGCACGCTGCAAAGATCTTTAGGCTTAGGTGTGTCCTAACTTCACACCATAATTCTCCCGCATGTCTTGAATCACATTTTTGGGATTGTGATTCGCACTAATGATTTTACCGACGTACAAAGAACCAATTATTGATGCACTTAATCTCTGTTTTGGCTTTGCTATACAGTTTGAATGCAAGTGTGAGTCGAGACAAACTTGTGAGTCACCCATATCTTGCATCCACCTATACACTGTGCACGTATCATGTAGGTGCAATCCTTTTTATTCTTGCATTGCGTCTAAAATCTTTCCTTATCCAAACTTATCACATGATAGGAAAATCAATTCTCAAGTGAATATTGACCGACTGTTGTCTTCTATTCATCCTTATTGTTAAAAATTGAATCATTCCCTATCGAACCCACAAGTGAATAGTTTCATCTTCGGAATAATGCACCTCTACTTCATCACCTTAGTCCATGTCTGACCCTATCATCGAAGTTCATAGGGACATTATCATCAACACTGCGGATATATTCTTCTTTGTAATCATCATCATCATCAACATTTGTGCGAATATTCTGGGATGGCCTGGGTTCATCGTTTAGAGATGGGAATGCCCCATCCGGATTTCTTTCGTACGCATTAATAAAATCATCCAGTGCATGACCACCACCACACTGATGTAATCTTTCAATTTTGTTAACGACTACCATTTTAGGATCAGCTTCCACTATCAAATACATGATCCCGTATATATCTTCAATTTCTAATAATTTAGCACTTCCATCGGATAATCTGGATGCAAATGAGATTTGTACATCGAATTGGTTTAAATCAATCTTCATGCAGCCAGCCATAGTTCTCCTAAAATCTTCATAACTGATATCGTTTGGTACGACTATCGAACGCTCCCTTCCATTTAGAAAACCATCTAATTAAATCCATTTCTACACGAATCCAAAGAAAAATATATTCAAGAAAATGTACAAGCAATAATAGAAAGAAAAGAGGGGAAATATCTTAATTCAAAAAAAAAAAGGTAGAGAAAAAGGGGTTTACATAGTTTTTTAAAGAAAAAAAATGCTTGAACGTCGAGATGACCATATGGAAGGTCGATATAATCCCTTCGAAGGTCTAATTGACCTTCTAAATGGTATATTGAACTTTAAAAAATAAAAAATACTGAATTTCAATTTCATCCTTTGAAGGTCAATATAATCTTTCAAAGGTCGAAATGATCCATTGGAAGGTCGGTTGAACCAAAAGAAAAATGGGCTTGAAGGTCGGCCTTTACTCCCAAAGATCGATTAGACCTCCTGAAGGTCAGCCGATACTTCAAAAACTCAACGTAGGCAACTTTCTTTTTTTCCTTCCTTGTACCAAACAAACAACATAAAACGGATGACCAACAAAACCAAGCATCACTTAGGAATCAAAACACAAGCATCAATCACCATAACAGCAAAAAGAAAAGCAAACTGAACTCAAAATTGGCTGAACGACACTAGCTTGATCTTGCGAAGTAAAAAACCAACTCCTCTCCCAAACTCGGGTCCGATTGTTTTTTTTCTTCAACAGGGAGAATAGGTTCAAAGTTTTCTTCAACTTTCAACAAGGAAACTTCATCAATGATGCAGTAGTTGTATGGTCTTCAATTCGGTTTTACAGCAGTGCAATGGTAGTTGGGGTGTTTTGAATGTTAAGAGGCAATATAGTAACTACATGTTAAAAGTGAATAAAGGTTACTTTTGTTTTTTTCTTTAAAAGAAAAAGTCAAAATGGGTATAGAGTAAAAAGTTAGTTTTAGACTTGGATAAATTATGAAATGTTGTATAAATTTGGGTAAAATAGAAATCTTGCTACTCAAATTGAGTCGAAATGAAAACACCCCATAAGACATGGGTCCTGATGGAATTTGGTATCTAGAGAAGCAGTTCATGTCATCAAGTCGGTCGTGATGAGCTATTCAAATTACCACCTTTCGTTCCTCTGTTTTTTTTTTTTGGCTTTTCTTTTTTAGAATACTATGTCTTGAGTCTTCTCTTTTGTTCTTGGCAGTTTTATTTACTCTTTTGTTGTTTGTCCCGTAAGTTATTTTCTCTTAATAAATTTTTTAATTATCTTAATTTATTTTAAAAATTATCTAAATAGACTTGTTAATACTATAAGTGTTAAACAAAAATGATTGAAATATTACTTACTATTTGGTTTGTATATGCATCGTCATTAGAGATCAAACTATAATTATAGTAGTAGTTATTTATATTATTTTACAATATCAAGGATAATTTTAACTTTTATAAATAATTGGTGCTTTGTTTGAGTGGTTAAGGTGTGTGCCTGCTAAGTACATGGGATTTTCCCTGTTTGAATCTCTCAGGGAACCAAACTATATACCTTTTTTTTTTAATACAAATTTATAGTTTATTAATTTTTATGATACCTTTTAATTATATATATTTATTAAATTTATCTTGTATTCAAATTTTAAATATTTGATTTTTTTATTAATAAAATTGAATATTTAATCATTTAAATATATAATTTGCATTAATCTATGATATTTGTTTATCTACAATTTTCAATTCTATTGCCAAATTTATAGTTTATTATTTTTTATAATAATTTTTAATTATATATTTATGAAATTTATCCTGTATTCAAATTTTAAATATTTGACTTTTTTATTAAAAAAATGAATAGTTAATAATTTAATCATAAAATTTTGTATTAAATCTATGATATTTTTATGTATATTTTCAATTATATTGCTAAGTTTATAGTTTATTATTTTTCATAATACCTTTTAATTACATTTAGTTTTATTAAGTTTATCCTATATTCAAATTTTAAAATTTTGATTTTTTTTTTTCAAAAATTGAATATTAAATAATTTTAATATATAAAATTTTTTTATTAAATCTATAAAATTTGTTTATTCATATTTTCTTTTTTAATTGCTGTTTAAAAACTTTAAATATTTTATTTATTCTTTTCTATAATTTCGGGGCTCTTTGGCCGAGTGGTTAAGTAGTGTGTCTGCTAAAGTAGCCGGGTTTTCCTGCGAGCGTTCAAATCTCTCAGACGACGATAATATTAAATATCTTTTAGGAATATTTGGATATTTAATCATTTGAATCTAGCCTTATTATTTAAATAGATTGTCATGTTTCACTTTAAAATACTTTTCAAATGTTACAATTATTTAAAAAAATATATTAAAAAATTTATGAATTAATATTTTGAATTTTTATGTAACTTTTTACTAAACATACAAAGAATTTATTTATTTTAATATATATTTTACCCTTTGGTCTATATTTATTTTATTAGATATAACTAAATTTCTTCTAACTTTATGTATTGATAAAATGGATCTTGTGACACCTTCTAAAATTAGATTTCTGCATATGTTAATATTTAAATAACTTAAGTTCTGATTTTTAATTTTTTCAATCTATTTTAGAAGAAGAAGATAAAATAATATATCTTTTTCATTTAAATTTAAATGTTTAATTTTTAATTTTAAACATGTTAGATTAAATGTTCAATATTCTAATATAACATACGGGTAAAAACCTCATTTTTAATGCTATTTTATTATTAATTATTCAATTGATAATAAAAATTATTCTTTTAGAAAAAAATAATAATTAGGCTTCATGATTTTGAATTAAATTAAAATATTTGATTTTTTAAAACTTGAAATAGAAGAATAAGATTAACAATTTTAAATGTTAACATGATTCCGGAGGAAATTTTCAAAAATATCCAAAATTGAATCGGATATTTCAATTATACCTGATTTGTCAAAACATTTCAATTATACACAATTTTAATTAGATAATTTCACTATATACCCAAATTGGTATGGACATCCAATTTGATAAAAGAGAACCGCTCACCAAATGGAAAAGACCCATTTGCCCTCATTCAATCGACCTTCCCCAAATTCGATAAGAATTCCAACGAGTTTCTTGCAAATCATTCACTCGACCTTCCCCAAACCTTCATTCAAACGACCGAAAACCCAATCGTTGTTCCTTCCGCCTTAGTCCTCTCACAAACCATTTTTTTCAAACTCGTCGGTGCAATGGAAAGTGTTTACCGCTAGCTCGCCGGTGCCTTTGAAAAAGAAGAAACTAAACCGCTACAAAAAATAAAAACTACAGGTAAGCCCCCTTTACATCCTTTAAATTTTTTTTTATCTCCATGATTTTATGCAAATGGTGCTGATTGCGTCATTTCTTTCATCTTCTTATTTTTTGCTTTTAAACTAAAAATTTTAACTGTCATCTTGTTGTTTTTTGCTTCGATTTGTACTGAAAATATTTAACTATCATCTTTTTTAAATTTTGTTGATAATAATTGAGTGTGTTAAGCCTATTTGGAGGCATATTTGTGGGATAAACGATTCGGGAAGGTTGGCATTAGACTTTTTAGATTGAAACAGTGGAAGGTCAGGATAATCTATTGAAGGTCGGGATAATATATAGAAGGTTGGCCATTATTATTATTATTATTAATTTTTAAATATGGAAGGTCGGGATAATCTATATAAGGACGGGATAGTATATGGAAGGTGGAGATATTATACGGAAGGTCGGCCATTCTTATTTCTTTATTATTATTATTATAAAATTTTAAATAGTCACTAAAGGCCAGGATAATCTATATAAGGATGGGATAGTATATGGAAGGTCGATCATTCTTATTTTTTTATTATTACTATAAAATTTTAAATAGTCACTGAAGGTCGGGATAATTTATAGAAGGTTGGGATAATCTATGAAAGGTCGATATAACATATGGAAGGTCGGTCATTATTATTATTATTATAAAAATTTTAATATCACAGAAGGTTGGGATAATATATGGAAGGTTGGGATATTATATGGAAGGTCAGAGTATTATTATTAATTATAAAATTTTAAATTATTAAACTTGAAATTAAATAAAAATTAATTTCATTAAATTTTAAAATAACTAAAAAATGTTATTATTATTTTAAGTTAAATATAAATTATTATTATTATTATTATTATATTCTAAATGAAATAAATTGTAACTTAAATAAAAATTATTATTATTATAAAAATAATTAAAAATTATTATTATTGAACTATCACTGTACTTTACAATGATTTTTTATTATTATTATCATTGTATTGTCAGTGTATAATTGAATTTAATTATTCAATGGATTTTAATACTTCATATTTTATAATGATTGTCCTAACTTTTTTTTATAATAAAAATACATTGTACCCTTTATTAAGAAAGTAAAATAATAATATTATAATGATTATAGATATTTCCGTGAAATATTGTTTTTAGGATTTAAATAATACTTTTTCATGCGATAACAAATTGTTTGGAGTCTATTTTATTTATTGAATTTAGTTTAATTTAACGAAAATCTAGCTAATTATTTATTTATTTATTTATATTTGTAAATATATAGACCCTGTTAGAGGGAGATGATCGTACAAGCATAGTCGTGTTATTCCTCCCGGTAGGACTATAAGTGCTCACCGCAAGTATTTGTGGATAGTAGAGGTCATTGACTTGGTCAAGTTTCACGTGGGTAGAGGAGCGATTTAGAAGTGCTCCGTTCGAACACATGTTGGAGCTACCTCGATATGTCGAGCTTTTTTACTCCCGTGCTGCATTTCATGTGCTTAGACAGGAAGTTCACTTCCTCGATAGTCACCCCGATGAGATGTGGTTCTACATCGGAGGTAGACTACATCGATTAGGGCCTCAGGAGTATGCCCTAATCACCGGACTTCGATTTGACCCGGTGGATGCAGAGATTATAGGGCGGCGGTTGTCGAGCGAATCCACACGTGATAGGTTATTGGGGCCTAATCCACTGCAGTTGTCATTGCCATGTTTAGCGCAAAGGATGTTGGATCGCTGGAGCAAGATGATGTCCTCAGGCTTGCTCATGGCATCATCGTCGGATACTGGATTTTGACACATCAGTCCTCTGCAGTTATCCCATATTACGTGTGGTCCATTCTCGATGAATTGCTAGCTGTTGAGGTATTTCCCTGGGGCACCATGGGATGGAGTATGACACAGCATTGCCTCCAACACGCTGTTGATGACGGGTTTGAGGTGACGAAGAGGCATTTATACGACAATGCCTAGGTGATATTGGTATAATTTCAAATCTACCATTTTTGTGAATTCTTACTATTTATATTTACATTCTGGTCCTTTATTGATGTTTTTTCTATAAAATCAATGGTGGATGTATGTGCTCTACTGCTCCTCTCGAAGCTTCTAGACCCGACGCTACCAGGTGCCTTCTTCTCCGGAGGCCGATTTACTCTAGTTCCAAAGTCCAGTGGCACAGTCTATTAGATAGGGTAAGCAATCAACCTTTCCACTTGTATATTTTATTTTTCTTTTACTTTTTAAAAATAAGATGTTCATTAAACTAAATTACGACTTACACAGGCATCTGCTTCATCACCATACGTTAAGTTAGATGAGCAGGAGCTATAGATGCCTTATTGGACTGATTTTGACGACTTCCTGTATATTCCACCTGTTCGTTGGGGGGCTTCGAAGCCCACCTCATTTTGGCAGGTCGTCCGACAACAGCCACCCACTATGCTATTATAGAGGTTGGTCTAATGATAATTGAATTAGTAAATTGTAAATTAAATAGAGATGGTTTATTGTGTCTAATGTTTTATATCTATTTTATTTTTAGTCACCTGCCCCGAGGGTTGGGGATGTCGAGATCCCAGGGGACGAGAAAGAGCATTCCGAGGAGCGACGTTCATCCCCTGTGAGATAAGAGGATCATGGGGCGGAGGAGAACCGCCACCAGGTATGTATCTCATCATATTTGTTAAAATCAAGCATTCTATTCAATATGTATATTTATTTTAAATTATAGTTAAAATTATAGTACGCTCCAGAGAGAGTTGAGAGGCCTATCATCCTACTCCTATCGGCGACGACATGATGGCCCAGTTCAGAACTCTATTGGTAGAGTTTGAGGAGAGGGTCCATACCCGAATTGCTGAGCCTATCAATGCCCGCTTTGTGGAGCTGCATCAGTGGGAGTGGACAGTTGGAGCAGCAGAAGCAGGTGGCCCTGGCTCAGTACATAGCTGTCCTTCATCGACTGGATGAGTTAGAGCATCGATAGAGCCGAGGGCAATAGGGTGGTCTGAGATCTCCTCATTCACATCAGGTTAGTATATGGTGTATAATTTGAATTAGTTGGCTATTGGCATGATTCTAATCGTGTTGATTTTCCTTGAAACTAGCAAGAGCAGTTGAAGGGGCCGGGGCTTGATACAGATCCGGCCAGCTCTGTCTATGGTCAACTCTACGCCCCAGGTTAGTTCTATCTTAGTAATAGATAATATTTAGATAAATTTTCATAAATACATAAATATATCCAAATTGAAATGGGTGTTCTAATTTTTCTATCGTTCGTGGAGTATGTTTCTTTCGTGTACCTGCACAAATGGATCCAACATTGCTCTAAGTTCCTCTACTGCATCATCAGTATTCTAATACTTCATGCTTGTCAAGCGAAGCCCATCTTCATTTTACATGAGTGTTTTTCCTTTAGCACTAGATAGGATTATCTGGCAAATGCCTTTTGTCTCAACTTTTGTCAAAGCCATCCAAAATAGGTTGTTCTGGATATTGACTTTCCATCTCTTTAACTCGTTAGCCAAAGATGGAGCATTGTGACAAGAGCCATAATTACAGGCCTGCAAGTTGGATGACACTTTCATGAATGACCCAAGGGACACCTAATCCAAATGCAAGTGGAAAAGTTTGTCAGTTTCCATCTGCACAGATAGTTGCATAAATTTTGCCCTCCTATGCATATTTCAAATGTGTTGTATCTATGACAATGACTGGTCTCATGTACTTGAAATCTCGATCGAAGGACCAAGTGCACAAAATGACCCCATAAAATGCTCCTCAGGCAATGCTATGCTGGTTACTGAGCTGGGCATTGTATGCTCCAAGAGGTAGAAGTATGTTGGAAGTTGTCTTAACCTCTGAAGTTCCATAAGCGATTTCCTCTGCACACTACAAAGATGTCCAGGCTTTGGTGTATTCTAACTTCACATCATAATTCTTCCCCATGTCTTCAATCACATTTTGGGGGTGTGATTTGCACCAATGATTTTGTCAGTGCACAAACAACCAATTATTGATGCACTTACATCCCGATTTTGGCTTTGCTGTATAATTTGAATACATGTGTGAGTCGGGACAAACTTGTGAATCACTCATATCTGGCATCCAACTCTACACTATGTATGTTTCATGAAGGTGCAATCTTTTTTATTCCTGCATCGCGCCTCGAATCTTGCCTTATCCAAACGTACCACAAGATAGGAAAATCGATTCTGGAGCGAATATTGACCAACCGCTATCGTTAATTCATCCTTACTATTAAAAATTGAATCCTTCCCTATTTCACCCAAAAGTGAAATGGTTTCATCTTCGGAATAATGTACCTTTGGTTCATCACCCCAGTTCATGTCTATGAATTGAGTACAAGGGTCCGGTATAAATTGCTCAAAAGGAACTACATGTCTAACCCCATCGTCAAAGTTTACGGGGACATCATCATCAACATTGCGGATATATTCTTCTTTGTAATCATCAGCATCATCATCAATACGAATATTTCCAAATGGCCCAGGTTCAATGTTTATAGGTGGGAATGTTCCATCCGAATTCCTTTGATGCGTATTAACAAAATCATCCATTGCATAATTACCCCACATTGATGTAATCTTTCAATTTTTGTTAATGATCACCATTTTAGAATCAGGTTCCCCCATCAAAAACATGACCCTATATGTATCTTCAATTTTCAATACTTTAGTACTTCCATCGGGAAACTGGATGCGAATGAGATTTGTACATCAAATTGGTTTAAATCAATCTTTATGAAGCCTACCATAGTTATCTTAAAATCTTCATAACTGATGTCGTCTGGTACAACTATCGGACTTGCCCTTCCATTTAGAGAGCCATCGTGAAGAATAATTCTGATTAAAGTTATTTCTGCAAAAATCCAAAGAAAATATATTCAGGAAAATTTACAACCAATAATAAGCAAAGGGGAGAAATATCTTGATTAAAAAAAGAAAGCAAAGAAAAAAGGGTCTACATAGTTTTTAAAAGAAAAAAAATGACCGGAAAAAAATACTTGAAGGTCGAGGTGAACATTTGGAAGGTCGATATAATCCCTTCAAAGGTCTAATTGACCTTTTGGATGGTTTATTGAACTTTAGAAGAAAAAAAAAACAAGAAAGCTGAAAGTCGATATAATTCTTTGAAGGTTGAAATGATCAATTAGAAGGTCTGTCAAACCAAAAAAATAAATTGGGCTTGAAGGTCGGCCTATCCTACTGAAGGTTGGATAGACCTCCCAAAGGTTGGCCATTACTTCAAACACTCAACTCAAACAACCTTCTTTCTTTCCATCCTTATACTAAACAAACAACACAACATATCAGATCAGAAAAACTCAGCGGCACTTAAGAGTCAAAATACAACTATCAAACACCTTAACAGAAAAAAAATTAAAAGAAAAAAATTGAACTCAAAATGTATTCTGAACGACGCGAGCTTGATCTTGTGAAGAAAAAACTGTAAAAAACTAACTCCTCTCTCAAACCCGAGTGCCAACTGTTGTTTTTCTTCAACATGGAAAATGAGTTCCTTTCAAGTTCAACTTTCAACAAGGAAACTTCATCAATATGATCTTCAATTCGATTTTACCGCAGTTGCAGAGGTAGTTAGACTGTTTTGAATGTTGAGGACAATATAGTACCTAAATGATAAAAATGAACAAAGGTTAGTTTTTTTTTTTTTTAAGAAAAAAGTTTAAAAGGGTATAAAGTGAAAATTTAATTTTAAAATTGGATAAAATTATGAAATGTTGTATAAATTTAGGTAATATTAAAATCTTTCCACTCAAATTGGATGATTCTTGACAATCAATTGCACCTTCGATTGCCATGCTTCATAATCAACTGCTCCGGAGGGAGTAGCTAAAAGTTTGACTTGACCTTTAAATTTCTTTTCCGTTTGTCCTTTTCAGCTTTTGAATTTTTTTTTTTGAAAAAAGAAAACAAACTCATTTGAAATTCAATATTTTTATTTTAGAATTTTTAAAAACATGATTTAGTTAATTATTAAACTAACCTTTTCTAACGATAAAATATTTAATTTTAAAATTTTCAAAAATATATATAGATATTTTAATTTTGAAAGGAAAATATTATATTACATAATTCTTTTGTCCAAAATTAAATATTATAGTTTAACTTTAATAAATTATTAAAAGAGTTTGTTTTAGGTCATTTCACATACAATAAATCTTTTTTTTTGTTTTTGTAAAAGTTTAATTAATTTATAAAATAAGATATTCAATTTGTATAAAGTTTTACTTAATTAAATGGGGAGCGACAACATTTAGAATCGAGAGATCTCGAATTAAAGACATGATTAGGTTAAATGAAGAGATATATTTGATTTTCGAAGGAGTGAAATATAGGGAAAATTAGAAAAGAAGTGGAATGAAAAAAAAAAATCAATTTAAAAGGCTTAAAGGGCAATAGAAATTAAAAAATTAAATTTCAAACGAAGGAGTATTTAAAATAAAAAATTCAAAAAAGAAAAGACTTTTCAAAAAGTGGCTTTACCAAGCATTCCCTGGCCGGTCAACAGCGACCTTCCCCCGTCACGCCCTTCCTCAAATAAAACCTTCTGCAAATGCCGCGGTGACTCGGTCGCGTCTGCTTTGGGTGGTTGACGGTCCACGATCTCCGAAATTCATGGCTTCGGTTGTCCTCTTGACACGTGGAGGGCCTTTAGTCTTTGGGAGACCTCTGAAAACTGAAAAGCTCATATTTTTATTCGGGTTGATAAACCGAGTCACTTTGGTTCAAACGGCCTTTTCACCCAAATCCATCCACCCTCTAAAAATATTATATACATCTATTCTTTTCTTTTTTTTCTTTCTTTTTTAATCATGTGGACTAAGTGCTCGTGTAATATCTCCTCAGTATAGAAATAAGTTTTTTATTTTTTTTAATTTTAATTATATTTCGTGATTAAGTTAAACATATCACAATTGCATAACTGACTGATCCATTTATCTAATAAAATAAGGACAAATCCTTTAAATTATAAATACTAAAATGTACAATTTAAATATATAATTAAATAGATTTGATCAAATTAAATGGATCGAAAGAAGGGGAAAAAATCGTCAGAAAGATACTGAGATTGTCAGGGAATGGATAGGATAAAGGAGAGGTGGGGGTGGAGGTAAAAGAAAAAAGAAAAAAAAAATTTTAAGAGAGAGATTGAGAATAAATAATGAATAAAGGAAAAAATAGTAATACATACAGTAATATTATTATTTATAATAATTATGTTGATCAATTGACTTTTAAATGAGTAATTATTAGAATTAGTAATATATATCCATTAAGTTAGTGAGATAAAATTGAACACCTATTTAGATCCATTTTCATTTATTATAGATTAGATTTGAATATATCCATTCAAAAATGAATCATCGTGGGATATAAGTAAAAGCAGCCGTTGGATTCGGTTCAACGAGCTCTTTTTTCTTCATGTAAAACCAAGTTGCGTGCGACCTAAGGCCTGGTCAAACATCATTTTCTTATTTACTTCCGTTTTGACAATTGCTATAATCAAAGATATTCAATGTTAAAATTTGCCCTTTAAAAAGTTCAACAGCTAAATAACACTTTTCCATTCTCATGGTCCAAAATTTCTTAGGACTCTACCACATTTTCTAAAATTACTTATGGGCAACAATTGCCTTCGGATGCATAACTTAGTGGTAAATTTGATAAGAGTTGATATAGTATCAATCTTATCTAAGTATTGTACAAGTTAAATTTCTATCAAACGTAGATGTTGACTCGTTGCATATAGAGGTTAAATGGTATGTTCTCTCTGAGTTCTATTAAGACATAATTCTCAATTTATAACTTCCACGCGATCTAAAGATGGGAGCATGTGGGCTCTTATTTGGTGGGATTGACATTTATTTATTTATTTATTAACAAAAGGGTAACAATTGGAGCATGAGTCAAAACGTCGGAGTACTGGCTCCTATGGCCTTGGAATAATTGAAAGGGTGATATAGGGGAGGTAATATCTTATGTAGAAAAGGAGATATTTTTGGTCCCTTGGAAGAATAGAGAGATGACTAATTTAATTGCCATATGAAATGGCTTTTCCCCATATTCTATTCTTGACCCCCTTTTTTTTCTCTATAAGAGGAACTCATTCACATGCAACTTGAACCAGATGCATAATTCTGGTCAGTGGTTGTTAATTTCTCGTAGCAACCGGCTAATACAATGGTGCAATGAATATTAGGTTCTTTACTACAATACTGATATTGGGTTACTTGCATTAAAAAAGAATAATTACTTTAAAGACATGTATTATCATATTATAAGGTATCATTTTAGTATTTTATTTATTTTTCTGTTATCTTATCTTAGAGTTAAAAAAGAAATAGTGAAAGTATTTATGATGAATTGAATTGTGAATTTTCATAAATAATTAAATATTGTGGATTAATAAGTAATAATCGAAAAGGAAGACGGGACTCATGCATTCGAAGTACTACTGGTGAACTAATAAATTTAATTAAATTAATAAATCTAACCTTTTAGTCACAAGTGATTTTAAAAAAAAAGTGTCAGTTAATTATAAAACTACATCGATTGATAAACATAAATATTTAAATTAAAAAGATTATTAGTAAGTTTTTAATGAATTAATTTAGAGGAAATATATTATTATTATTATTATTATAGGTGAACATACCATTTCCAAGCAAGAGAGCGTAGTTCGACCATAAGGCCTGGATCATCGGACATATTGAAGGGGACACATTGGGGTTTTTTGGTCATAATAATTGAGCGGCTATAATTAATTATGATACCGGTGTTTTCAGTGTTAAAAACGGGAAAACAAGGATTTCTGTTAGAGGTCAATCATTGACAATATTTGGAGGCGACCGTCGACACTGCAATTTCCTTTTCTTTTTCCGCTTTCAAAACACAAATTTGGAAAAAGGAAAAAGAAAAGGAATCACACTGAATCTTTTGGAAAAACCAAATCAAAAATCTGTGTTTGTTTAGATCTTTAAAAAAGTGTATTCGAGAAAAAAAAGTAAATGAATTGGATTTATAATAGAGTGGGATATTAGTTCTGGACATGTTAATTCTTCTACTACGTCATTTAATAAAATAATAATACATTTTTCAAAAACTTTATATATATATATGTTTATTGGGGTGGAAGAAGGTTAAGAAAATTCGAAGTTTGGGATGTTAGATGGGGAGAGGGAAATGAGAGGGGAAAGCCCCTGATAAATTGGAATTTGGAAGGATAGGGATGCGTTTTAAAGCAATTTTACCATTTTGTGTACAATTTTCATTCATATGCTGCATCATATTTAACTATTTATAAGTTTTTTTTACCCAACAAATAACACGTGATATGATGGTACTAAACTTTTTTTAAAAATTATTTCATTTTCTTCCACCTTTAATTAGAAAAAAAAAAAAAACATATCAAAAAAAATTGTGGAGGGGGATAAATAAGATAAGAATTGTTAAATATATAAATATTAACGCACTAAATTAATTTTTTTTGAATAAATTAGAAACCACTATTATAATTGACATCCAATCACACATTCAACTCATATATGTTTTTAACAAAATTTATTAATATTTTTAAATAAAAAAAGTTTTTTTTTTTTTTTAACAATTCAAAGTTAAATATCCTACATATCTATTATTAAATGTTAAAAAATAACTATATTTTATTTTAAAATTTTACTAATAATCTCTCTAATTTATTAAATTTGATTCCATTAATATAATATTTTACTAATTATCAGGATTAGGATGAGAATAAAACAATAGTTTGTTCAGGATTAAAATTAAAATAATTTAAAAGTAGACATCGAATTTGAGACAAATAGCCCTAAAATTATTCATCCTATTAAAAGAAAACCCTACAATAGAATTCCAGTTGGCAACAGATCACGAAACAGTGTATTAAAAGTCAAGCTACATGCAATCCCCAGCCCAACAGCAGTAGACCTCCACCTCCCATATTAATGTGGGTCCCTTTTCCTCGTAAAATTTTTTAAGAAATTTCCACCCCACATTTTTTTGTTCCCAATTTTAAATTTTCTTTTGTAGAAGATCCGCGTCAAAACCTAATTTCCATCACTTTTCCTTTCCTTCAACTATATATACAGCTTTTTCCTCCGTCTTCTTCTCCAACTAAAAAAATCCATTCGTTTCTCGTAGCATATGTCTCAGAGACCCAACGTTCCACATTTCGCTTCCGTTGCCTTTGGCCTCCATTCTCATCTCCTGGTCTCCAGTGAGATGAACTCTAATTCCAATTGGACTTTTTCGTTTTGAAGTTTTATTTTATCTCGCCAAGAGACCAAGAAAAGAATTCATTTTTCCCCCCATTAGTGTGTTGTATTCGATTCTTCCTTGAAATCCCCCTTGTTTTTAACTGCTGTTTGATTCCTTTACATTACGATAAAGATGGGTGTCAAGGGATTTGTCGAAGGAGGCATAGCTTCCATTGTCGCCGGTTGCAGTACTCACCCTTTAGATCTCATCAAAGTCCGCATGCAACTCCAGGGCGAGGCTGCTGCTCCTAACCCGGCTCTCCAGACTCTCCGCCCCGCTTTGGCTTTCCACACTACCGTTGGACACCCGTCTCATATTCACTTCCCGTCACCTCCTCTTCCTCCACCACCTCCCCGTGTCGGACCCATTGCGGTGGGTGTCAAGATTGTTAGACAAGAAGGTGTGAAAGCTCTTTTCTCCGGCGTCTCGGCCACCGTCCTTCGTCAGACTCTTTATTCTACCACAAGGATGGGACTCTACGATATCCTGAAACAAAAATGGACAGATCCCCACACCAACAAGATGCCATTAAAGAAGAAAATCGCTGGGGGGCTCATTGCAGGAGCGGTCGGAGCCGCAGTAGGAAATCCAGCAGATGTCGCAATGGTACGCATGCAAGCCGATGGTCGGCTTCCGGTTTCTCAGCGGCGGAACTACACGAGCGTGGTGGACGCAATTACACAAATGTCAAAGAGCGAAGGAATCACTAGCCTGTGGCGCGGCTCATCTCTTACTGTGAATCGTGCCATGTTGGTGACGGCATCACAACTTGCATCATATGATCAGTTCAAGGAAACAATTTTAGAAAAAGGCCTGATGAAGGATGGACTGGGGACCCACGTCACGGCCAGCTTCGCCGCCGGATTCGTGGCGGCCGTAGCCTCAAATCCGGTGGATGTGATCAAGACTAGGGTTATGAATATGAAAGTAGAGAAAGGTATGGCCCCACCATACAATGGGGCCCTCGACTGTGCAATGAAGACTGTCAAGGCTGAGGGACCAATGGCCCTTTACAAGGGATTCATCCCCACAATCTCAAGGCAGGGACCATTTACTATTGTGCTCTTCGTCACACTGGAACAGGTCCGGAAAGTATTCAAGGAATTTTAAATTTTGATGATGGCGAATAGAATAAAATAAAAAATGGTTTTTAATATTTATTAATCTTGAAGTTCCTAAGAATGTTGAGGGACTCAATTGCTGTCAGTGTTTTAATCAATGTAAGAGTTTTTTCCGATTTAATCAAAGTGGTTAACGTGTTTGATTCACTGATTTATTATTTTTATTATCTTACCTTTTCCAAATTATTTAAAAATTAAAAAATTACTCTCTTTACTTGAAATTAAATACCTCTATTTTTTTTTTTTTTTCTCTAAGCAGTTTAAAATTAAATTTCTTCTCTGAATTAAAATTAGTAGAAAGGCAACATCTTTGAATGGGGCAGAAAGAACAGAACGGCTTCTTTTTACCTCATACATGACACATGTGCTGAGGTAAAAGAAAATTCTCCTACTTTTATTTCCCCCAGAAAAATCTTCCCTTTCGTGCCTTGGGATTCTATTCCATTCTCATCTCATCCAATAATATATCATCAAAATCACCACGATTTTGTTGATTCTCCGAGCATATATACCATATACAATGGTCAAGTTTCCACTTGGCATAATGAACTTAATAATTTTTTTTGGTTCGAATATTCAATTTAGCTATTTATGACACAATGATTCGATGAATATTATCATAAATATACAATTCTTTTGAGTGGGATAATGACGTAAACTTAAGTAACACGGATAAGTTTGTTGATATAGTAAAAAAAAATTGCCATTTCCATCTTCATTGAAGAGCAATTTTAATCAAGTCTCATTACCAACAATTTGTTCATTATTTAACCTGAACAAGTTGCATCTTTATTACTCTCTCTGTCAAGAAATGAATGTCCTATATTTCATTTTTAATTATCCGAAATTGAATGTTTCATTTTCTAAACTAAAAAAAATTCTTGATTCCGGATAGAGGAAGTATAATTTTTAGTGATTAAATTGAAAAATCTACAAAATTGAATGATCAAATTGGTATGTGTCCAAATTGAGCCTCTAAACTGGAAAAAAGACGAGCGCAATTTTTTTTATTAACTTGGCCATTATAATTAATTAGCAAAAAATTATTGTAGTTAAGAAGGAAAAAAATGCGGGGGGGGGAGGGATGTTGGGGGGACTTCACTCAACGAAGTAAATTCATTAGCTGTTGTCTGTAGGATGCTTGTGGTTGGCGCACATAATCTTTTATTTCTAATTTGATTCCTAAAGTAGACGTATTACACGTATACAAGTAGTTTTTCGTGTTTCCCACAATTGGTTCTTTTCGTATATCTACTTCCTACTATGACTTTTCCTTTAGCGAATGATTCTTTTTCATTTA
>JAOXNR010000028.1:18463948-18488997 GCA_028571225.1 Parsonsia alboflavescens
ATATATATATATATATTGGAAAAGATAGTGTGTACTACGGAACACGTACGTATAAGTACTCTAATTAAGTTTTTAACGGTTAACTATCTTATTTTTTAAAAAAAATTAATTAAAATTTAATCAAGTATCCATAAGATTAGTTTATCTTTTTAAGGTTTAGTTTATAAAAAATATTTGAAAAAATAAATTTTTATAGACGAATTTATTTTTTCTTAATGATTAATGGTTAATTTTGATTATTTGAAACTTAACTGAACATTTGTTAGTGTGTATATATATATAGAGAGAGGAAAATGTCATGGAATACTACGGAGCTCAAATTATGAAGTGATGAAGTTAAGTTTCTAAAGTTAACAATCAATTTTTAAAAAATAAAATAATAATAATAAAATTTGATCAAGTATTCCAAAAATTTAATTTATCATTTTAAAATTTAGTTTATAAAATATATTAATAAAAAGAAATTTTTAATAGGAGAACTTATTTTTTTCATATAAAAAAAAAAAATTGACTATTAAAGACTAACGAGATTACTCCATAATTTGAGCTCCTAGCACTCCATTGTGCACGTGAGAATTTTCCATTTCGATGCGAATTAGATTACATTCATCCTTGGTTAATCTGCCCTAGGAAACGTAATTGGAGCATTACATTATTTTGTGGAGGAAGCTACCATGATCTATTCCTGAAGCACGACATGCATGGCAACTCACCCACAACCCACATGAATTGATTCCTCAAGTGAACATGTCTTTTGATGGAGACTATCTACATTCGTTGAATTTCCTTTCCATTTCCATTTCTCTAATTCTTCTGTTTTCTCTTCGGTCTTTTCATTCAAAAGTAGAACAAAAACTGAATAGACCAAAGGATTTTCATATCATATAATTTACAACATACTCAAAGAGTCAACACCTGAGGATTCTGTAAATGTAAATCCACACATTTTCTCAATAGAATTGTTGTTACAAGTTGCACTTCTTCCTTTGCTTTTTTCATCCTTTCCCTTTTTTTCTGTAGGTACCAAAACTGAGCTGTAAATCATGCTCATCGAGTAATTAATCTCTTCAAACTCAACTCTCTGCTTGTTCTTGTCAGTACAATTCTATCTATAGTAATCTCGGTATAAAAAGAATCTCTACCTGTGATATCTGATCCTAATAATAGTAGTTATTGTCCTTGTGGTTGACGGCATCCTTGCAAAGCATTGACCGTACCTCTAGAATGGAGCTGGGGGGTTCAAGATCTTTTTCCTGCAGTGAATTGTTACCAAGCAATTGCTGCATCTTTGATGCAAAAGTATCATCTAAAACCTGCATGTTAAAAGGCTCTAGTTTAGACTTAGAAAAGTATTGTTTTCTGTTTTAAAAAATGGATCATGAGAAGTTCTTTTGTGTTTTGTCCTTGTGTGACAGTTTATAAACTCATGCCAAGGGAGGTGAATCATCCAAACAAGTTTTAAAAAATTCTTCCTAAGATATGGGATGGTGCTATTTCCATGAAAAATAGTAGATCAACTTACTGATATTGCCACTCTTGAGGATTTATACCAGGACCTGTTTTCTTTCCGATCTTCCAAAAGCCGAAGCACATCCTGCAATTGAACATCAAAGTATGCAGATTAATCAAAAAGTTGGTTTAAAAAGAAAAACATCCATATGCATAAACAATGGACACATTTAGTTAATATTCTTGCACATATATTTCTACCTGTCCCATTCGATCCCAGAAACCTCGACAGATGACTATGAAAACCTGATTATCAAAAACACTATGGAGTTGATCAATCAAGTTTTCAAGCAAATCCTTCAAAGACTGCATCCTAGTCCGTAAATCAGATTCAAGAACATTTTCCTTTGCATCCTGGATTATTTTCTTCAACTTCGTGGTCGGTTGGAGTCGCGTCTGGACGTGGGAATGAGAGTTCAGAATCCATAAAATGAATGGAACCAAGTAGAATGTTCATAGAAGGCAACAAAGATTTGTAAATAGAGTTAATGCAGTAACCCTCAGCAAAGATGTGTATCTTCATATTGTAAAATTAAATAGGATGTAAAATTTGTTCCAACTTCTTAAGGTATCATAACTTCAATGGGTTGTGATGAACTTAACAAGACAAACCAAGTAAAGCAAGAGCAGCATGTAGGATAAGTTTATTGATTCACCCACAGAGATACCAAGCCCATGAGGTGCAAAATCTATCTTATAGTCGGAGAAACTTAATTCCTATGCAGATACCGGTTACATCTATCAGAAATATTTCTCAAACTCATAACCTTATAGGAGATCAGAAATTCAAACAATTATGAAGTACCTTGACTACTATATAACTATGCTCCACACAAAATGTACACTTACTGATTAATTGGTATAGGAATCTATAAGACCACCATAAAGAATGTGAGCTATCTTTCTGAAACTTCTACTTCATCACAATTTTCAAGAAAAGTAGAGCCGCCATTCAATCTGATTAACTGATCTCAAATTGTGAAATACCAAGTTTTTTTTTTTTTTTTTCAATGATCTAGTGTTATATGAACTACTTTTAGCTCTCTCTCTCTTTCTCTAGCCGTTGGATGCAGCTTACTGTCCATTGATAATGATGTCAAGACTACAGCAATCTCTGCACATATGAAGACATTTTAGAGGAGATTAAGCACGACCACAATAAACATCAATTTATAAATGAACGCACATTTTCAACGAGCTTTTCCATGATTGCTTGGAGATAACTTCTCAATTTAGATCTCAGCATTACTGTTACTTCACTCAGATGCTCGCCTTGGGTCATACTTCCACCATCAGGGATGCACGAACACCATGCCTTCAGCTGTGCTTCTATCTGAGGCCGCAAAATATCAAGCATCCTTTTCATGGAGTTCAAAACAATTCCCAACTGAAATAATGACACGGAAGATAATCTTTTAGTGAAAAATGAAACGAAAAAAAAAAAAAAAAACATATATATTTTTTTTTAAAGGAAACACCTCACCTCACTAGAAACCAAATAAGGACACACACTTCCTCTTGTAATTTTCTGCACATATTTGAGGCCTAACTTAATCGGCATTGAGTACTCCTTCAACGGAGATAAAACATCTGCATACTGTTTTTCCAAGCTTTCCAGAACTGCCTTCTCCACATCTGCCACACACTTTTACAAGGAAATAATGTATAAGATGTGAAGCTCAGTTAAAACACTCCAGATCAAAACAAGACTTTCAGATAACAGGTGAAAAATATTCTGATTAAGATCATAACTAAAGATCTCAAAAGAAACCCATATTTCACTGACCTGCCCAGAACACTCTTATCAAATTCTTTAATTACTGAGGCATAATTATCAAAACTTTAGCTAAATGCACTTTAATCTGAATAAATAAGTTCAAAGATGTCATTCTTTAATTGAATAGGAAAATGATTCTAGAATTAACTAATTTTTTGCTGCCATTTAAATTAAGCGAAAGAATAATTATCATCAAATGATTATGTGGGTGATTGATTCAGAGGTTAGCACCATCTAGCCTCCAATGCACCAATGAAACAACTAGTGAATGATGAAACAGTCAGTCATTCAGTCTTAAACATACACTTTCCAAAAGGATGGTATATTCAGGCCAGCGATTGATAATGATGTCATACTCATTCAATGTTTCCTTCAGACGAACATAGATATCATCCACAAAAGGAGTTGTTGAGTGCTCTGTTTGCATGCGGGACCATTTCACCTGAAAATATCTTAATGTTAGAACTCAATATTAGGGAATATGTAAGGCACAGGACTCTGCTGACATATTGGGCATTTGCAAGAAGACTAAAAATAAAACACAGTGACAAGACGCAACCCGTTCAACCAGATTGATGGGAACCTCCAAAATTAAAGTAAATAATGGAAATTTAAGTTAATAATGGCAACCCGTAATTCATTTTTCAGTGCTCAGGTTACTGATGTTCTCTACTTCATGTCACCAAAGTTCTACAAAAGTGGTAAAGGCGGGAACCCTATATCTTGTCCACCAAGTATGGCTTCTAATAAGTGTCAAAGTAGGTAAGAGATAGAAAAATATCTAGGTCAATACCTTTATCTGCTTTCTCTACTTTTACAAGTATAACATGCATCGGAGACCAATCCCCTTTCAGCTCCCAATAACACTAGTTCTTTGTCAAGCTGCAGGTGGAATTTGCCACACCAACATAAAAACATATCATGTATTACTCTCTTAGTCAAAAATTTACTGACTGTTCACATCTCTATTCTGAAACTTTCAAATTGAATGTCTATTTTCCTAAAACAAATATATTTTCCATCTACAATGAATTTCTTAAAGTTAAATAACCTCCTTTATTTAAAAGGATTTAGATCTCACTAATGCATGTGATCTCTCACTACTAACCATATTAATAGGAGGAAACATTGTAACTTATTAATGATTAAAGAACTCTTCTTAATTTTCATAATAGGTAAAAAACTAACATTGATTGCGGATGGAGGGAATAACAATCATAATATATATAAATATATATATATATATATATATATATATATGTGCTTGTGTGCGGGTCTTCCTAGTTATTTGTCAAATCTATCTTGCACATTGAAGTTGCCAACCAAGAATACAAACATAACACTCCTTCCCTCTGGAATTGAATGTCCCATTTTGCCTTGGATAAATTTTAAAAAAAGAGTTTGACTTGGATCATTTTCAAAGTGACTATCAATTTCTTAACATAATTTTAATAAATTTAAGAAATGGGACAGTCAAATTTGGTGACCTCAAAATGGAAATAGGGACATTCAATTTCAAATGGAGGAAGTAATATACATGTCTCAGGAAAAAAGGCAACTACCATAACATATATGCATACAAAATTTTGCGCATGCAAACAAGCATACAGAAGTTTTAGCAATACATATGGGCTCACGAAACAGAAAAACAAAATCAACAAGTGAAGGTGTTGTAGTAATCTTCAAATGTAAACTGATTTCTTTTTGTGGCAATAATAATGAAGTTGTCTGACTCTTGTAGAGAAAAGGTCATCAGCAACACAAGTTCACTTTAGAAAAAGTAGAGAACATGGAAGGAAACATGTTCTTGGGATATTTTAGACCACTAGCACTTAAATCTTCCAGTGTGTATTTCATGTGTTTGTTTAGCTTGATTACCTTCTCTGATTACATCTATCTTTAGAGCTAGGTTTAGCTTGGGAAAAGTGATAGAAATATGTACATCCTAGCTCACAATTGAACCATTTTCTCAGTCCCCTTTTTATACTTATTTTTAAAAGTAATAGAAAGAGTGGAGAATTACTAATAACCTCTTTTATCCTAAAAAAGAAAACCCGTACATTTATATCCAATGCAATATGCATGCCAGGATAGGGTCTCAGTATACTACTGAAAGTGACAAATAAAGGAGGGGAGCATGTGGGGAAGAACGAACTTAATTATGGTGGATTCATGAGAAGAGCATTCATATAAGGAAGAACAAAGTTTCTGGCCAAAATGGGTTAAAAGGCATTGGAGCTCTTCAATCAACCAAGGTCCAATGAATATCTAGCAATCAAAATGTACCTTATCAGTCTTGCATAATTCGAGCAAGGCAAGACGTTTTTCTTTTATCCAGATTGCTATGTACCCATGGAATAATTCTTTTGCATCAACACCACCTTTAACAGGACTGCAAAAGATTATTAAAAGAGTTAATACTAAGAAAAACCTATATAAGAGTTGGAGAGATCAAGAACTACTATTCCTTACTTAATATTCCATGAGGCAAGATCCCTTTGAAAATCTGCTGTCGTAATAACAAGTTCTGTAACAGGTGACAGTGGACCACTGGGAGGACATGCAACCAGAAATGCTTGCAACCTATTACTCAGCTCAGCACTATATATTGATGAAGAAAGATTTGGAAGGTCCACAAAACTAAGGCCAAAAAAAAGAAAAAAGCAGTGTTAAGAAATCAGTATCCAAGGAATAACTAACAGCTATTTATTACAGGAGAAACATATTTGAATTTAACTGTTTAAGAAAAATAAAAACATTAAGTAAGAAGACACACAAGGAGTACATGAAATATTTTCAAGCAGAACTTCTGGAAACATAGTACATGACCTGTCTAAATCATTCCGGAAATCCAGACCTCCACATATTTCTTTAGCTTACTTTGGATTTAAAATCTGTCTTTATTTTCTTTAATCATTTATTAAATCAACTCAGAGAACAACTTTTGGATGTGATACAAAATTTTAAAAGACCTTGGACCTATCTTCTTCTTTCCATTTCTTCTGTTTTCAAAAACCCCAAACTCTATAAAAAAGCATTCACTTACAGTAGAGGCTTACATTCTTAATTTCGATGATTCAAAAAAGTTCTTAAAGCATTTTATTTCCTTTCATCTGGGTCCTACTGGATTTCATTATGACGAAATAAGAAAAAAAGAAAAAAAAGGAAAAAGAAAAAGAGAAGGCTGGAATGAGGACCAAACACTATGAGATGAAAAGTTTCCATATGATAGCTGAAGTGATAACACAGTGGTTGATCAAAGAGTTCAGGCAGAGTGCTAAATGGCGTGCATATTCAGATAAATAAATCAATGAGAGAGACAGAGTATAATTGAATAAAGTGCACATTTGGTATCAATTACAAAATCAAACAAATTCCATCCATAATAAAATATTCACTTTTGACTTGGTAAAATTTAAAAAGAGGCTTTGACCATGAATAAGCATTGTCCGTAAGGTGGTCGACAGTGGTGAGATCACAGGTATTAGTGGAATACGAATTCCTTAATGAAGAAGGTTGTTTATGGAATTTTAGATGGAAAATATGTTTACTTTCAAGAAAGTGAACATTCACTATGAACATCTAAAAACAAAGAAACATAGACATTTAATTTTTATGGAACAGGATATATATATATAAAACAAGACAGGAATTCAGCTTAACCACTAGCCAATCTATCTCAACTTGAATGATGTAACTGTCCCATAACCTAAAATTTTTCTCATTTACCTGGGGAGTAGATGCTGAGAGTGAATTTCTATGTCAGTGAAGATTTCGTTTCTGATATTTAAACAAAGAGCTTTCATTTTCTGATAAGCTGTGGAGAAAGCAAGTGGATCTGCTGCCAAGTTCTCACAAGCATTAGAGACAAACTCATCTTTTTCTGTCAAATGCATTTTGGACCTTTTCTTTGCAGCCATCTGCAGAAATACCAGAGGATGAAAAAGGGAACTTCACAGAAAAAGAATATACAATACATCTATAGTTTTCTAGACCTGAAAATATCTGCACAACTTCAACTGTGCCTCTGAAGAAAGTACGTCATTTAGAAGCTTGTATAGTTTTAGAGCTGGTGCAAGGGCAGGAGCAGCAGAACCAGTAGCTGGTGTAAATGTATCTGCTATCCCTGAGCGAGATGACTCATCTAGGGACTTGTAATTTCCGAAAACCATTGCAATGATCTGTTCAATTTGATCTGAAACTTCTCCTAGGATGCGATTCTGGTTGGGATCAACAAGTCATCAATAATATGTCACAATTGGATAATTAAAAGAAAAAGCTCCAACTAAAGACATTGGAAGTTAGATTGAGAAATAGATAAGAGTGGAAGCTTCAAAAGCAAAGTCTTGATATTGAAACTAAAACATGCAAAGAACAAAACATGATATGATCAACCAAAAGAAGACATATTTGACTCTACATTGATAGAAAATCAAAAAATAAAACTATTCTTGGAGCTGACCTCATTATTTTCTTCTGTTCAAAATGACAATTTACATGCTTAGTATTTTCATGGACAACTCTTTGGGCCCAAGAATAAAACCACGTTTATCATTTTCCAAAATTTTTGACTGAGGTGATCTTAGCACATTATTTCTGGTCTCTTTGGCACTGATTTCCTCTCAATTCGCAATCCTCATAAACATAAATGGGGGTATTTGTTATAGCCAATCTATGGAAAAAGATAGTAGAAATCAGTTTCTAGTTTATCACATATGGATATCATAAAAAGAGCACTTAAAAATGATTTTCCCCAGAATAATTAACAACAACAGGACAAATATTATTAGATACAAAAAATGAGAAGTGATCTTTGTGATTAAGAATGAAATTGCTCCCTTCCTATCCATGATCCTGTAAGGAGATCCGGAACAAATCTGAACCGGAAATCTAACAGAAGAAATTTTGAAAATCAAAAAGATAAAAATTGACACAGTTAATGTAGAGGTCTAAAGGCAAAGAGATAACAATAGAGGTTCATAATTCAAGGATGTTTCAAGACATAAGACTGCTGAAACAGTAAATACATAGAGTTTCCAACTGAATTTTATTTAAATTTGCCCTACCTCTTGGTGACTTAACGTCTCTTTTGTTCTTCCTCTCATGATAACAGGAAATAGCAAATTATGCACTAGATCTAGACAGTCTGCAGTTGGTGTGGCAACATCCATTACATACGAAAGGTATCTGCAAAAGAATGAAACTTCTTACAAAACATTACAGATACAATAGTTTGCACAAATCCAAGAAACTTCATGAAAAAGTGATTCACAGGTGAAAGGGTAGAACCAAATTCAGTACCTAAGCCTTGTATATGCATCTGAAACTCCATAATATGAAGCAAATTCTGTCACTAGCCACCGCCAAGAGCCATGCAGCGAAAGATTTCTCTGCTGAAACTGCTGAACTTTCATTGCTGTCTCCAAAAGAAAGTCATAGGCAACAGTTTCTGCAACAGGACCACACTAAACAACAAAATGTTGTAAGTTGCTTTATAATTAACCAGGTCCACCAAACAACTTATGTGTAACTTGAAGATCAAAATTGAAACTTGATTCATAGAAAGCGATTTTAATGAGCCATACAATTCAAATCATATGTATGCAGAACAGCAATAGATAACTGTTAACAAAGGCTTTCATTATTCTTCCTTTAAGTCAAAAAAGAAATTAGATGGGAGACTATCATGTTAGACATTCCTCATTGGCATAAAAATTTATTATTGCCATTGCTGAAGAAAATAAACCATACAGTATCCAAAATAGCATGCAAGAAGACATAAGATATGCAGTTAAATATGTAATCCTTTTTCCGCCACTACAAAGGGATACAAGCAACCAACATAAAGAGAATAGCCAAGAAGAAGATCGTTAGAGGGATTTAGGGGATTTTAAAAAAGAAAAGAAGTTTTATAAAATAAAGAAATATCATAAAGTATAGGAATGTAATTGTGATATTGTTATACCTTTAAATTATTCTCTTCCAGGCTAGTGGAGTAGTTAATATATAATTGCACTCTCCCAACAAGTTCATGCTCTGGCTCACGATACATCGACCACCAACGGAGCTTGTCACTCTTCATCCAAAAAAAAACAAAGTATCATCTTACTGTTCAAATCTTTCTAGAAAATCTAAGGAATGTATAGTATATTCCAGAAATCATACTGGGTCATCAGCAATATCTGCAACTTGAGCTACAACACGACCACAATACTTTCCATTTGAATCATTGATTTCAATAATAAGATCATCCCCTAATCCATCTGGTAGACTGTACTCCAGCAGTAGTAGAAGAAATAAATAGCTTCAATGGGAATTGAAAAGGCTAAAAAGAAATGCTAAAAATTTACTTACAATACACGAGCTTCACCAGATCCAGGCTGCATTCTTACAGTTTCCTCCTCAGGTAAACTTTTCAATCTTAATAAACAAGAATATGTATCTGCTCAAAAACAAGTACTCATTTTCCCAAGTTGATGAAAATCACAACATTAAAGTAACAATCCAATTCTGGAACTCTGTGAAAAGCATGTATACCTTGGACTACTTCATAAGATGCTGAACTGTTGCGGAAAGCAGTTGCTCCAACTTTCAGCAATTCGGGTAACTCTTTCAGGTACTTAGTGCCAACATGCATATAGGCCAAGCTCTGCTGGGAGAAAGACCCATTTGATGGCAAGAGCGGGGGCACATGCACTTTACGGTAGGCTTCCCACTCAGAAGAAAGATTTGATTTCACATTGGATAACCGTACCCGAACAGACTCCAATTTTTTCATAGGGGGTTTTAGGTATGAAATGCTGCAGCCTGTAGGTGGATCTAGCACCATTTTCACTTTTCGAACTGCAAAGTAATCGATTATAATGGATGTTTACAAGAATTATAGTAACATAAGCCAAAATTATTCAGCCAAAACACAATAAGATTACCTTGAACTTTCATCTTCCCAAAGGTTTTCTTTGGCTTTATGCTTGCTCCCTCACTGATAAGTTCAGTAGATTTTTTGGTCAATAACTCCTCCTCGGATTGTAACAACACATGCATTACCCTATACCATCAAATATCATTAGGTTCCACACACTCCCAGTCATTTCATTAACACAATTTGGATGGCAGTCTAACCATCTAAAATGTGGAACATTGTAGTAGCTAAAACAGGTCAAATATATTTTCTTGAAAGGAACAAATCTCATTCACCTCACAAGACATATTAATTTATCTACATGACCATGGATGTACAGCTAGAAGAAACAAGGATTCCTCTTCGAATGTCATTGAATCAATACTCTTTCTGTTTCTTTTACTTGTCACCTTTACAAAATTTTATGTCTAGTTGCTTTTCACTTTATGAAATCAAAGAAGTATATCTTTTGTTTCTTTTTCATATTTATCTTTGTCTCTTCATCACACATATTTCACCATCACATTCATTGATTTTACTTTTGGAAACGGTTAATTCAATCCTTTCCCCTCAACAACCCTCATATTTTGCTTGAAATAAACTCAGAGGCATTTTTTTTCCCCCTAAAGAGAAAAGAAAAAAGAGTGGTAACGCTGTTTTTTAAGGCACCGTTTTGTTCCAGCAAAAGAACTTTGGGACTTCCAAACTCTAATAGCAAAATAAATTTTCCAAACCGTCCTCTCAATTTGCTATACCAACAGTCTGCTTTAGGTACTCAAATCTCATATGGAGAACAAATCATAAAACAGAACACAGCAAAAAAGCATACAAACATATTCAAATGGAGAAACTTTCAGGAAGATCTCACCCAAATGCATCTCTTAGCACTGCACATTCATTCTCTAAGAAAAAGGGGGCTTCCATGAATTCCCTGGCCCAGGCATGCAGACATAGCCTGACACATGCTTCATAAGATATGAAACCATACCAAGATCCAAGCCCACTGTATCAAGAAAGAACAGAAACAGCACAAAAGTGATATTGTGAATATTCAATACACCATAAAATTTGGTAATTTGTGTATGTTTAGTATCAGAGACCAACACGATTATAGCTTAATCGTTAGTCACCTTGCATGAAATGTTGGGATTCTTGCAGTTAAAGAACTAGAGGACACAGCAGTAGCCCTGTGATCAATGATAAAAACAAGTACTATTACTTGAAAGATTTCCTACAAACATTACATGGAAGAGAATTTAATGTCTGCACACACATGAGCACAAAGCCAACAACTAATCATATATTTCAAGCCTAAATATACCTTAAAGACTCTTTCTCAGCAGTACCTAATGGTTTTCTGTTGCAGGCACTAGGCATGCCAGAAGTTGCAGATAATGTTGCCAGGCTGGCAGGAACTCCAGCTCTAGAGGGTTTAAGTTGTTTAGCTACTTGGTTAGATTCCATACCAGGATCAAACAGTGGTGGGGCGCTTGGAATTTCTTCATCAGCAGCATAGAAGTCCTGAAACCAAGAAGTCCAAAAGGAGCATGAATATTATCTTCTAACATTTTCAGAAACAATATGAAAGTTACCATCTCAAGAAACTGAATATGAAAAAAATAGGGAAAAAAAAACAGAAGAAAATGAATGATGAAGATTTTCTGACAATTAAAAAAAATTTGTAGGAAAAAAAAAAATCATGTAGGAGACTGGTTTCCTTAAGAGTTTCAAAATTTCCCCCCCTTTTTCATCATTCGGACAATAGATTAATCTTGGACAAAAAAATCCACGGCTCAGTAAAAAACTTTTCCATTCTTTCCTGGTCATTTATGTTTAAGCTCAAGAAGCTGCTCCAGAAACCATCTCAAGAATCCTTCTCCAGAATGCATGATGATTATCAGTTCCAACTCCAGAGTCTTGCCAGCTCAGGATGATCATGGGAGGTAAAAGGGCTTTGAACCTAGCTTGCCTTACTTCTCAAATCCAGTTTTGATCCCCAATAAATCTTCTCAAAAAATAACAAATGAATTATTTTGAAAGAAACACTTGCATCCCCATTCTTAGCTTCTCGAGCTACGAATTTTGGATCCACAATTAAATGCAACTAGTTGTAAGCTTGCAGAAGTTTTGAGAAGCAGATAAAGGAATAAATTTTTCCACAAACAATGACAGAGCTCCGATCCAAGTACAGAGAAACATAAAGAATTGTTTAACGGAAACAGACATTATAACTCAACTCTCCAAGAACATAAAGTGGCCCAAAGTAAGCATTCCTCTGACTCATGTAAATCAATAAATTCTAAATTAGTTGTCATCAAAATTCTCCCCTCTTAGAATCATAGCCATGGCATCCATCTCCTGCTGTCCAAGCCAATAGAAACAGGGTCAAACTACAAACCTGTCTGGCAGTCTTCACATTTGGCTCTAAATGGACATTGAAGTAGTAAGCCTCAGAAATTCCATTAGTTCGAGAATGGACAAGTCCAGCGTCATTTTTCCCTCGTCTGATAAATGAATTTCCTTGTCTTGCAACAGAACCATTAGTACACTTATCATCTTGAGGTGATGTTTCAATTGAGTAACGGCCACCATAAACCTCGCTTTCTGAGTCAGAGCTGGTGTCCATGTCAGATTCTGATCCAATGCCATTGCCGGTACCAACTGGTATGGCTTGAGACACAGGGATAATTCCAGAAGGCAAATGCCCACTTTGGAACTTTGTAGCAGAAGGCAATCCAAAGCCACGGCCACGATTCTTTTGGCCAATGACAGGATCGGTTTGCAGTCTCCGACTCGGCATGGATAATAACTCTTTATTTTCTTTGCGATATCCTCCTAATTGGTAATCAAAAGGCTTCAAACAGGATGAACTCATATAAAATTCACAATGACAAGTAAAAGAAAAACCCTTACTTTACTTGAAAATAATGCCTGCACTCAAATCTCTTGCTAACCCCTTAAAGAATCTTGCTTTAATACCTCTGGGTGGACATTCAAACAGTAGTCAGCAACAGAACATGGAAATGGAAAGAGCCAAAAATAAAAAATACTATATAAAACACAACGCCGAAAGGAAACAGCAAAGGAAACCATTGTCTCAATGAGATTGATTCGGAAATCATACAACTAATTTCTCTTTACTTCCATATCTCTGCTTCTCTATTCTCTTCGGCTTAACATACCAAAATTAAGCACAAGAACACGATTTCCAGGCCTCGAAACCAATTCCATTGGTCCATAAAGATTCCATTTGATCCCATGCATCCCCAAATTCGCTTACCATATACATCAAGCCCACAGAAAAAAGTAAAAACCCGACCACGTTATTCCCACCAACAATCAAGAACAGAACAATCAAATCACAATAAACAAACTGCAAACGCACTTACAATGTGAAAACAAGTAAAAGCTGTTGAACAGATTGCTCCCCCCCACTATCTTTTTACAGGGTTTTCTTTCCTTATGGCATTCACTCTCTCTCTCTCAAGAACTGTTTCGGTAGCACCTTTCCAACAAGTTCTCCGACCTCTTGAGAAGAAAAAAGAAATACTATATATTAAGAATTTTCCAAATGCTGATGTTTCTGAAGAGATTAAGGTAAAAAGTGTTTTGAGGCTTGTTGGAATGGTGATGAAAAAAAAAAAGAACGTTAAAAATCGGAAAACGAAGATTAACGGAGACGTGGGGGAGTAACGTGACGATGACGTGGCTAGCTGATATTTGTCGCTTATAACGGTCGGTCGTTTAGTGGCCCGTATTTTGGGGGCTCCCTTAGACTGGGTGCACACTAGTTCGGTGCAGCCTATCCCTATGTTTCGCTAGCACGGCGAGTAGGAGAGAGAGAAAGAGAAAATGTATGGGAAAACTGAAAACGACAGTCACATAAGCCCATCGAATCTCGTCAACAGTGATTGATGTAATACATTACTGAGTGTATTAAAAACGATTAAATACTCTCCACTTAGTATTTTAATCACAATTGAATTTTCATATTATAAAGACAAGAACATACAATATTCAGAGAGAATAATTAAAATTTAAAAAAATTGTTTATGTTATTTTTAATGAATATTTTGACAAATTTTCATTTAAAACATTGAGTCTAATATATATTTCCTCTCTATCTTAATATACCGTTATTTTATAAAAATTAAAGTAATTTTTTTCTCAAATGTCCTGTAATCACCCTCTAAAAAATGTAAACATCATCTCATGCATATATCATTAGAGAAGTAATATTAAAAATTCGAATAAGTAATTTATAAATAACAATAATGACTTATAATTATTGATAGAAAAATAATTAAAATGATTTATATTGAGTGACGAATAGAGTAAAAAGTAATATATGATTAATATAATAATTTTTTATTATGTTATATCATTTATGTATTAAATTAAATTATGTAAAATATTTATAGATACTCAAGAATCTAGATTCATTCATTTACTTCAAATAAGTCTTTAAAAATCTTTATTTGAGATCTTTTTGGAATCTTCTTAAATAGTATAACATTTTCTTTCAAAAGTAAAAAAAGGGGGAAATATATATTCTTTTAAAACTCCTATCGTGCGGTGCTCTAAAGTAAACTCCTTAGTGGCTAAGAAAGGTATGATAAATAAAGAAATTCTATTGGTATATCAAAAATCACAATTTTCCTTTAAAGGGGAAGCAAGAACTTTGATTAGAATAATGAAGCATTGGACACCATTTGACAGACAACCATGATGATCCTTCATAATCCCTTACTTTGTTAATTTATTAGTTTCTTAAATATTTTTGAAAAAAATATTATAATAATAATAACAAGATAATAAGAATAATTTGTCTTCAAAATTTACAGTTTCATATTATATTTCTTTAAAAGAATTTAATGAAAGATGAATATTTATATTTTATACTACAAGAGACAGAAGAAAGAAATATTGCATCAGATTTTTAAAGGGCTTCGGAACTAATAATTTAGTGAATATAAGAAATAATACTAAAGCTTAATCCTTATACAATAATTAATTATTTATTACGTTTTTTTTTTTCGTTTCATAATATATATATTTATATTTATATGAGTTATATATTTTAAATTGTGATACCTTTTTAAGGATATAAAAAGGTATATATATTGGCAGGCCAAGGGGAAAAAAAAAAAAAACCTTTAAATGAATCACTTAAGAAATTAAGATAAAAAAAAAGGGAGCAATGGATACTAAAAAAAAGATATATTTTAAATTTGGTAAAATGACAAATTTAATCTCATAACTTTTTTTTTTGTTTTGACCATATAAGTTCATATCTTCTCCTTTTTTTTTCTTTTTTTTTTAATCTTTTAAGGTGTGAAAACTTTTTTTTGTTTTGGTCATGCATGTCGATATCTTTTTATTTTTATTTTTTAAGGCTTTATAACCTTTTATCAGTACCAAACTAGATCTTAAAACTTTTTTATTTTAAGCATGTAAGTATATATATATATATCTACATATATATATATATAGTCTAATATCCCATAACTTTATATTATTTTTTGACTTAGTTGGTCACTGATAAAAAATTATAAAACTTAATTGATTACTAATAAAAAGTTTTGGGATCTTAAAAGATTAAAAAAATATATAGACGGGAAAAATTTTAAAAAAAAAGTTATAAGACTTTGAAAGATAAATATATATATATATATATATGGACTTACATAATTAAAATAAAAAAATTATGAGATTAAATTGATCATTTTACCTTTAAAATTCATAGAAAAAAAAAAAAGACTTCCATTTAGAATTTTTGAAATTTAAAACTATTTATACCGTAAAATGGAAAAATCATTGATAAAAAGAAATAATATTATTGATATTGTGGTGTCGGTGAAATATGAGGAAAATAAACTCTCATTTGTTAGTCAAGTAGATCCGACAACTGATGATTGATTAGCACCGAAATATTCCGTATGTGCATGTGATGTGATGTCAGACATGGTAGGCAAGATAAGATTTGGAAAGACATTTGACAAACAGGGATGAAACAATAAGCATGGTTGGAGTTAGTTGTCATTATCTCAAAAATTAAGGAAATAACATCGCAACTCATGAATCTTCTTTAATTGGTGGGCTAGAGTCATATTTTTAATATTTAGCATTAGAATTTTTTTTTTTTTCTTTTTTGGGTTAAATTAGATCTCTACCTCCAATAATTAGAAAATTAAGGTCCATTTTGAATGGTGAGAATAGAAAGTTCAATTGGGGAGAAGAATTATTTGCATGTAAAGTTTGATATGGACAATTTCTTCACCAAGAGAATTTGATTTACATGTAAAGATTGTATTTATTATATATAAACGTATTTCTTGCACAAGATCAAAAGTAGGAGGAAGAGTTAATTTTATTTCTCCTAATAAGAGAGTAAATACTTTTATATTGATCCTGTTCATTATAGACAGAAGGGAAGTAAATGTTGTTGAGTTATAACTTCTAAGATCTAACCCAAAGCTTCCCCAGTGCAACGAGATGCAGAGGATAGCTTCGACACAATTAAGCTTTGACAGACCTGTTTCTGAGAAAAGTGATAGCCACAACCAGGTTTTCAAATCAAAGGAGGGATTCCATCAGCCAAAGATGTCTTAAGATTATTTATTTTTTATTTCCATTTATAATATAAAAAGTAATTTTGAATTAGAATAAAAGGCACTTTACGTATTCATATTGCAATTTAGAAACTTTATACGAAAAGTGGATCAACTTCATCAAGAAAGAATCTTTTGTTTAAAATTGACTAACATCATGGTGGAGCGTTTCAGAGTCTTTTGGCGCCATTGCTTCCTGAAGTCACTTTGGATCCTTTACACACACCTAAACGCCGTACATCCTCCTGTTAGGATAAAACTACAGAAAGCTAGGGAGTTCACGCATTATTTGACTCAAGTTTTGTCCAAGAATACCATATGATCTCACCTCAAAAGAAACAAAGAAGAGGCTATTTAATGAGCAGAAATACTTACGTTTAACGTCATCTTCATGGATTTATTTGCTTTAGTTCACATGCTCACCTTTTGAAGAGATTCACTTGCAAGATTGAAGATTCCGATTCGACATTGCTGTTTACCAAAAGGCATCTTTTAGATTCTACATGGTGGAGGAGAGAATCTTACACTGCTTAGAAATTTCAATGGTTCTGACGGACAGATTTGGTACAAACCAAAAGAACTCAGGATGAAGAGTATTATTCACAAACCAGTAACAAGAATTCTAGTAGATTAAATCAAGATTTTGATTTTCATATTGTATACATGACCCTAAACTCTATTATCCACAAGTTGGGACACTGTCGAACGAGTAGGCTTTGAATGCCCTCCAACAACAAAAAGACAGCTATTTCATGAAAAATATCAACGATCCCCAACATAATAAACTATATACCATCTATATCAATCATCATTGGAACCCAAGACTTGCTGCTTTATCTCTTCAATCTTAGTAGCTAACTCCTCCCTATTTTCCTGCAAAATCCAAGAAATCATGGATGATCAAAATCTAAACTAGGCAGTTAGAAAGAATAAGACAGGAAACTGAAAACCAGAATTACCTTAAAAAGTAGATAGCGGGTGCTGAACCATAGCGTGTAGGAAAGACCCACGATTTCCATCAGTTTTGGAATCTGAAAGTCCCAGTAAAACAAAGCTCTTTAATCAGTGAAAAAGTGCCCCAATCAAGTAAATTCAAAAGACAATGTAAATTAGGGAAATGTCTATAAATACTCACCAAAGGAACAGAATCAATGGCGCTGACTACTGCAGTTGCTAAATAGAGAGCAGCCAGAGCACCAACACCGAGGAGGAGAGTTGAATATGTATCATCTGAGTCGAACTGCATAAGATAAAAATCTTTTCTTTGTGAAGGCAGAAGTAGGTAATAGATCTAAAATGCTTCTGAATTTCATCATAATATCTGTAACTATTGGTGGTGCCGATTTAATTTGTTTCTCCCAATGGATTCCTTCTAAATTAAAGGACTTGCTCAAATTATCATCTGACTTTCAACTTTTCTCTAATGGAGCTTCTCAAAACAATTTGATCTGCAATATCTGTAACTGTCAATTGATCATATACACAAAGGCAAGTGGATTATCACCAACCAATTAATTATTGACAAGTCAACCAACAGAATATAGTTATGGCAATAAAGGAAAGGTGGTGGGTCTTGTCTTCAGCCTATGTCATTCACAATACACACTAAATTCAAAGATTCAAAGAAAGACGTGTTGAATGTAAAAATTAAAAGTGCAAAGATTCAAAGACATGACAAAACATTATGGGAATCTGCTTTCAAGAGGTGGAGAGAAAGAAAACAGGGGTGGGGACGGGACTTCATCAGGAGTAGAATGGATAAACTAGATTTAGTACGACACGTCTGCCACGTGAAGAAATGAAACAATAGGTTGCTCAGGTAACCGCTCAGGATCGACATTGCTGCCGATGTTTCCTCAAGCATTCACATGCTTTCAATGTCTACAAAACTCATCATAGCAACCTGTTTTAAGTTACACAATCCTCCTTCTAGACACAACTAACTCAAAACATAAAAATAGAAGACAAGAAAGAAAAGGAATACCTTTTCTTTTCTTAAATTCAACATAAGGGAATAGTTTTTCATTTTTCTTTTTAAAATTCAACAGAAGAAGAAAAGGGAAAAGTCTACACACTGAATATTCGCAGAGGAAAAAATTCCAATGGAGCTCAAAAGGTGAGCATAAGGTAGAACGCTAATGCTGAAACAACAAGAAATTTCTACCTAATATTAGATAATCCCTCAAGTATAGGATAACCCAGTTACAAGAAAGGAAACAAAATAAGAAAACATGGCAGAACTGATACTGAATTTGCTTAACAGATGATCATAAAAAATCAGTAAATAATCAAGATTGAGGTTGCTCAGGTAACCGCTCAGGATTGACAAGATTGCCGATGTCTCATAAAAAAGATTTCAATACTTTTGAAAATTTCCTCATTGCAACCAAATTAGCAAATTATCAACTGTCATAGAAAACATACAAAAATGATGCGAAAAATGAATTAATACAATTTTGATATGTTCAACCAAAACCAGCTCCAGCCCTTCACCTAATAATACTTCTTGCAGAAAGCATTAAACGAGAAAGCTTTATCTATTGAGATAGAGGATTAAAGTTAACATCTAGAAACTATAGAATGTTTTCATGAATCATGATGCATGTAAGAATATGAAAGTTTTCATTTCGAAATTAATCATCAACAATCAACGATCACTAGGATACAAGATGTGAATGCAGATAGGTAAAATCAGCTAACTGTATGCCAAACTTGTAGTGAGATACATAAAAGAACTTACCACTTTCCAATAGAAATGTAGACAAATTATACTAAAATTATTTTCAAATCACAACCAGAACTTAAAAGACCTTCAGTGACAGGATGCTTAGCCTGCTACTCAAATAACATACATAGCTAAACAATACTACAATGAGCCATATTAACATGATGTGCAAGCCTGAATCTTAGCATTAAATGCTTCTTGAAGTTATTCAAGAATCAAGACTATGAAATAGAATCTTCACTGTTAGGAGAAGTTTGAGGAGGATTGAAAACACAGTCTCAATACAGCTCAGCTGATATCATAGAAAACAAAAAGATAAAGTGGGAAGATTTCAAACCTTTATATCAAGATTCTCTAACAACCCAAGTACTTGATTTTCTTCTGAAGAATTCTCTTCTGACACTTTGTTTTGCACATCTACATACTCCTTCTCGATGGGCCTAGTATCTTCCATGGTTATCACACCATCGGATTTATCTTTGTCATATTCCTCAGACATTGATGCTTTAACAGTTAGACTGGTGAAGTAACGAGACCCTGAAATCAAAAGAATCAATTCAAATCTCTAGGCAATTAGTTGAAGGCCCATAGGATATCAGTATGCTAAATGTAACAACTCTGTCACCAATTCACTGATTAAACTACCCATCAACTAGTAAGTTGTAACTTTTTTTGCCTAATCGACTTAAGAAAGATAACACATCCGATTAACGATTACTGCAAACTTATAATAATCTAAGCATCCAATAAATCAAATAAAAGCCCATTCATATCCATTGTGAAAATAAAAGATTCTAAATGAAGGAAATAAATCAAATAAAAATAAAAAAAGATAAAAAGTTACAAGATTGAACCATCCAAGAGCGATGCAACATTAAGAGAGTCCAATTTGCAAGAAGCAAATGAAAGCCAAAAAAACCAAAAAAAAAACGACAATGTGACTTACCAGAAAAACTGAAATTGGGAGGGGAGAACTTTGGTGCAGATGATTGCCATAGAAATAGTTTAGAGCGAACTGAACTGGCATCGAAGAGCCTGTGCCGATGAAGGCTGGAGATGGATGGAGCGATGCAGAGCTCCATGTTGAGGTTTGAATTTGGCTGACAGAAGATAGGGCTTAGGTGGTGTATGTACACTTAATATAGAGGACCAGATGAACGTGGAAGAGGCTAGGGTTTTAGCGGCTATCCCAGCGTTTAACGGACACGGGTCCTTCATGACCCATCCACGTCAGCCTAACCCAGTTCATCAAAAGTTCGATATTTTTGTCATGATATAAAATAATAACTTTTTAACTCATTTGATTTCACTGATTTGAATTAAACTATAATATATCCTCACAAGTGTTTTAGTGTTTTTTAAAGTTATTTTAATTCCTCAATATTTTATGGGCAACCGTTATGATCTCAATTACTATTTTTCAATAAAACACTAATTATTTATCAGCATAATATAACATTTAGAAGAAAATTTATCAATATCATCTTTACTACTCAAAATCTAACCAATCATTTTAAAAAAAATAAAAATAAAAAATTTAGATGCATTTGGATTAATAAATCCAAATAAATTAACTGGATAGTCAAAATTCATTCACAACCTTGGGTTGGATGGATTTTGAGTAGCAAGGATAAAATGGATAATTTTATCCTGAGAAATTACCCCGCACCTATAAAATGACTAATTTCAAGGAATTGCTAGAAAAAATGATAGTTGGGATTCAAATGACCATCCATAACGTGTTGAGAGATTATATGGGCAGACATTTGGGATCATATTATAATTTGATCCATAACATGTTGAGAGATTATATGGATAGACATTTGGGATCATACTAAAATTTGATCCAAACATCGGATCAAATGAGTTAAAACCTATAGAATAGATTATAAAACCTTAAAAATTCAATGTGAAATTCCTCTGTTTACCTTAGAAGTGCCCAAGAGCTCTTTACGATTGGGCACACAAATAAGATAGGTGGGCTTGGCTTATATTTGGGCCCAAACTCACTTCAGTGCCAACCCATTGATCCACTGACCCATTACTGTTTTTGCTTGGAGATGTAAATTCTGGTTGACCTGAGCAAACTTAGTAGTTAGGACTTGGTGCTACCATTCTGTCATTCGTAATTCGTTTTGAAATCTCTTTTTTTTTCTTTTAAGATTTTAACAAGATTGTCCCATCACGCCATGGACCTTTAGTTTCAAAACCCACCATGAACCTGATAGGAGCTATTAACTAATTACTCGACGATCATTCTCATTATACTTAAATAAATATTTTAAATTAATAATTAATAATTAGATTCATTTGTTTTCAATTATGTCATAATCTTATGTATTTCCGATGTGGGATAGGATATCACGTAATCTCATAAATTCAAGTACTAATTTCTAGATACTTCATCACTATGGTTGGTTGTATTGATTTTTTCAAATTCCTTGAAAAGGGGAAAAAGAAAAAATCCATAAATATTTCTGATCTTTAGAAAAGTAGACTGATCCCATATATACAATACTTTTGTTCGATGCAATATGAACTAAGTTTGAATAATGTGGATGGCATTAAGAATTCTGAGAAACTTATAATTGTTGCTGGTAAGCAAAGCCCACTCCTTGCTTGTAATATTGCACCAAGTACCAAGGAGCTCAGAATGGTCTTCTACAGCTACGTACATTACATACTGCAGGAACCCATGGCCACACAGAAGAAAATTATTATTGATCCTTCAAAAAGAAAAGCAAAATGTTTTGTCTCTTTAATTTAGTTTAATTAATTAAAAAGGGGAAGAATAAATGGTACACAACATGGTCAAGTCCAACATTTCCATTTCCAGGCCATCATGTTTTGTCTGCCAATTTGTAATAAGATCATAAAGCTGAAAAACACCTCTGGAAATCCTTCATCGCAATGCATTGCATGTAGTCAAGAAATCAAGAACCGATTTCTTTCTAATTCGAATCCTTTTTGTTTTCGAGTGGAATGCATGATGTTAAAAAATATGAATACTCCATAGTTCTATGACTTTTAAAGTTATATATTGTTCAATGGCTAATAGATCTAATTTAAGTTGAACCCGAACCCGACCCTATAGGGTTCAACAGAGTCAAACCAGCCCTTTTTATAGGTTTACAATTCAATTACCAAGTGGTGTAAACATATATTGTTTACACCACTTGGTAATTGAATTGTAAACCATTATTATATATAAAAGGACGATAAAATGAAAAAAAATATTTGTGATGTATATGATATTCCAAATCTCCTGTTATATATATTACTCTACATTACATTTATAAAATATTAATAAAAAAAATTCGTCATCAATAATTATTATCTTTCAAAATATTTTAATATATTAAAACCTAAAAAGATAAATTAAATCCTAAGAAAACTTAATTTTTTAAGAATTCATATTAAATTTCTATTGATATAACATAATTACAATTGTGTAATAGGAGATCCTGAGGCACTAGGTAGCATGAAAATAATACAAAAATTATTGTTATTTTATTATCAGATAAAGTTAATGTACCGGATTTTTTATTTTTCATTGAATCTAAGAAATGAGGAGGGGGCGAGAGGGAGCCTCCCTGGCTTCTGGAAGCAAATTAAATGAAGCCTGCAGAGCTTCACAAGCTACATTTTTATATTATATTATCATTACACACACAAGAAAACTTGAGAACTACACATATCGCTTACTAATATATGGAATTGCGGGAGTCATGGCTGATGTTGTGGGGATGCTTTTGATGCTTCAGCACGGCGTCAATTCTTTTCCATTCAAATCTTCTTCTTCTTCTTTTTTTTGCCTTAAAAAAATTGGAAAAAATTTAATTGGGTTTGAACAATCGAACTCGAATCTCAAAGAAAAATTTAAAAAACGAAGATTTAATTTGTGTGTATATATATATATATGTGTGTGTGGGGGGGGGGGGGGGGTTTGGGTTAGGACCACAACTGATAATTGAAAAAATATATATAGATATAACGCATGTTGGTAAGGTTACTACTGTGCAGAAAAGCTTTTGTTTTTGTGTGTATCGATCCACCAAACCCTCCACAGTTCGGATTTTAGTATACAGAAAGTGATCGAAGTAAGGCTGCACTCTGCATGCATTAGTATTGGAGGGGGAAAAATAAAAATAGAACTTTGAGGTGCACGTGATTTAAGATGCTTGAAGGGAAAGGGATCTCGGGAGGACGACCACGACTTTGGTCTAAGTAGAATTTTTGGGGGTTAACCAATTTATAGATGCATGCCCAATGGGTCATGAACCAAAAGCGCTGTCTCTGCTGCTAATTCCTTCACCTCGTGGTGGTGGCCTGTGAAAGAGATCAATGGGAGAATAAAAAGGGTTAGAAATTTGAGCTGCCAGAGATAAGTAGCATAAGAAAGGGAGGACTGTGTAATATTATTTAAGCATGCATGCCTTATTCATTGTATATATATCTCTGTTTACGAGCAGATTTTTCTCTTTTTTTTTTTTCCCTAAGTGTAAAAATATTGGGTATCCTAAGCAGGGGTTTTTATACTTTTTACAGTCATATAAGGGTGCGGTAAGTCGTTGTAATGGTCGAGGTTAATTTCGTTACATATATTAGTGCTTTTTTAAACAGTACGTGTTTACCCAAATGTTTGAACGACAAACTGTCTAGGGATCTATCTGATCTGGAAATTAGATCTTCAATTTGGCTGGCATTATTTGGATTTATAAGATGACAAATTAAAGTTTATCTTTGTAATTAACTATTAGAGGGGTCCCTTCCAGACATCCCAGCAGCAGCCGGAGTGTTTCGAGACCGTAAATTTCAAGTTCGAATCTCCAACCTCTTTTTGATTAGTGAAATGTCTATGTACATCCAGATTGATTCGAGTTCCGTTATATACTAGGGTATACTTATGAGTTTGAGTTATAAAAATGACGAATCAGAATTTTTTTACACTTATCTTTGATCCAAATATATTTTAAAAAATAGTTAAGAGACATGTATCATCTATTATATAATATATAAAAGCGGAAGCAAACTCACCAAAATCCTCTAAATTTAATTTTTTGATGAGTTGGTAACGTCTCACCTTAAAACTCTTCATATCAAATATAATATTATATAAAAATGACACATCATCAAATAAACCTAACTTTTGGATTTTCTAGAAAATTTCTTTATTCTTTTTCATTAAAAATAAAAATTTTCATTTTTTTTCTCAAATTTAATTTATTGGATGTGCTTCACTTGATAAAATTATTGAATTTCTTATAAAAAATGAAAAAAAAAATCACAAAACTCAATATTTTAATTTTGATTAGGAGCTCATTTGATTGCAAATAGCCTCCTGGATCAATTTAATGATGTCTACTATCATCTATGGAATATGCGGACAATAGAAAATATGAGTTTGGGATGAATTCCCATCACGTAGAGGAAAAATAAGAAAGTTACCCCTTAATCCTCCTGGAACTTTCTATTGTAATTTAGTCTAGGAATTTTATACATATATGATTAATAAATCGGATAATA
>JAOXNR010000028.1:18489097-18510076 GCA_028571225.1 Parsonsia alboflavescens
TATTTTATTTAAATGTTTATATAAAATAAGTAAACAATAAATTAGATTCATATAATAATATTAGTTTCAAATTATAATATTTTAATAAAAAAATTATTTTTATAAAATAATTTAATTTTTAATATTAGAAATCTTTGTAAAATAAATAAATTCATATATAAAAAATATATTTTTTTAATTTAATACACTATATTAATATCTATATATAATTTTTTAAGTATGAATATTACAATGAAAAATCCTATTATTTTATTAATTGAAATTTATTAAACAAAAATTTCAAATTCAACATCAAACAAAAGTTCGTATCCTTATATTTTAAAAAATACTTTATAAATAATTATTACTAATAATAATAAAGAAAAGTAATATATAAAGGCAAGCTTTGCATCTAGTTTCTTTTTATTAGTATAATAGAATAATAAGTGAGCACAATTGATAAATAAATAAATAGTTATATGAGTTTTTCCCCCCTCCTATTTTGACCACGCATAATATTCCATCTGGATCCATTAGTCACACGACTGTTGGTACTTAAGAAATCCATGTGCGAATTTAATTACTCCATTACATTCTTGCGTAAATGTAATTATTTTGCACTCTGAGTACACATTCATTATTGTTACTATTATATTTATAATAATAACAAATATAAAATTAATCCACATTTTATTTGAGTAATATGAACAAATTTATTATAAAAAAAAAGAAGAAGGAGAAGCCAGATGTCACCCCACCCTAATTCCATGATTATATATAATCATTTATTTATTTATATTTATATTTATATAGTCAGAAATTCAGAGATCTGTATGGTACCAGAATCTTTTAATTATACTACTCTCTGGTTATAATAAAATTTATTCAATACAGATCCACTTTTTGAGAAAAAAAAATATATGTATTATTTTCAAATTTGGTGAACAATGTTATTAGTATAAAAAATGCATATTTCACTAATACATATTGTGTACCACAACTTAATAATAATAATAATAATAGTGTGACAAGTTATTTCTGATCAATGAGTTAATTTAATTTTTATGCAGATTAATTGATCAAAATTAAACATTTATTTTAAATAGAAAATATTTTTATTCTTTTGTCTGCTTCAACTCCCCTAGCTATATTAGATAAGTTTTTTGTATTAATTAGAAAACCCTTAATACACTAACATAATCTCACAAAGCACGTTGAGCTTGTAAGTTTTAGGGGTTTCAGATCTTCGAATACATTTTCGTATGACACTCTTTCATATGCGAATATAAAAGACTTATGTGTGTTCTAAAAGATCAAGTGTACTCATAGGGTGGTTGGAAGGTAAGATTTACATAAGGCAGGTCATAGATTCAACTCTCCTTCTCATAGGCTCCAAATCTTCTAATTCATTCTTTACACCATTCTTTAAACCACAAATTAAAATGGAATACTTGTCTATTTAGTGGATCTATATGATTAAGCTAAATAATCAAAGAAAAGGAATAATATAAGAATTATGATTCAAAAAACGCTCAAGATCTCCGGTTGCGTAATTGCATGCACTTCCAGTTATATCAGTGAAAATTTAACACGTGTCCCTAAAAAAGCAAGTTCTCTTAGTGTTTAGTTTATCTTTTTAGGATTTAATATATAAAATATATTAAAAGTTAATAATTAAAAATTATGAATAAGATTTTTATTAATATTTTATCCATGTAATATGAGATCTTGACCCTTCAAAAAATAAAAATAACTAAATATATTAGACGATGATGTTTATTCAAATATTAAATTCTCTATATTTATTTATTTTTATTTTTTGAATCACAATTCTTTTATTATTCTTTTTCTTTGATTATTTAGCTTAAGTAGTTGTGGGTTAAAGAAGTGAATCCATTAAATAGATCGATGTTCCATTTTAATTGATGGTTAGAGAATGGTGTAGTGATTGAATTAGAAGATCTGAAACCCCGTTTCGATGACTTGGACTTCTTGCTAATTTTAACATCGGTGAGTTGAGTCCTAGTAAGGTAAGTCCAACCATTAGCAGAATAGGTATAAAATTTTTATTAATGTACTAGGTGTCACACAAAATATGCGAGACAAGATACAAAACCGAATAGGCTCCGAACAATCGTTTGACCTATTTTAAACCTTACATCATAAATATTTTTACTTTAATTGTTCCAGGAAGTATTTCTGTTGTTAAATTGAATGAAATAAACACATTTTTAGTGTAAAATTTTACAATCAATTTCTTAAATTGTGTATTAAGTTAAAAAATTAATAATATACAACTTTGAACTAAAAGAGTATTAATTTCATAATTTTTTAGTTTTTAAAAATATTGATAGACAAATAAATAAACAACAAAGTAAAAATTATTGGAATTTATTTTTTTTTTTAAAATGATAGATATTTATGATTTGCTCATCTACATATACCAAAATCTATAGATTGAAAAGCTATAAGTAAAATTATAATTTAATATAAAAAATCAATAAACATAAGTAATCAATATGTAAAGTTACAACAGGTAATATACCAATCCATATGCCAGGAAATAAGCACTCCATTTATCAATTCAATTCAGTCTATTAAATCATTAATACATCATAGCTTCCTTCACTGTGGTCATTTGCTTTCTATGAAATCCTCCTTTCAGTGCCCACCAAAAATCTTCCCAAAATGCAACGGCTTAATGGTGGCATTTAGGGGGAGTACCAGGCCTTTTTGTCATTCCACAGCAGGCTTTTTCACAAGTGCCATTGCTTCACTTTCAGCACCAAAAAAAAGAGAGAGAAATAAAAAGGGCTGTTATGCCACTAACCTGATTTAGGGGGAGTGCTCATGTAAAAGTCACCCTTTTTTTTTTTGTAATTTTTTTGCCAAGACTTTAATAAATTATTTCCATTTCCTAAACTGTATATTATTTTTATTATTGCACAAATAATATGTATGGCTGATAATAAGGAAACATGTAACAGGAAAGATTTTGGTTTAGCTGTGATTTTTTGTAATATTGATTTTGTTACCCCTTTTGTTTTGCTAGGAAGCCTCCTCTGTACCTCAATCTCCCTTTGCCCTAAGCACAAATGTATACTTCCTACATAAACCCTCCTCTCTCTGGACACAGGAACTGTTTCTCCAAGACCTGCCCATTTCTTTTTCACTCCTTCAATCCTGTCTGTTCTTTCATTTATTCTCTCTTCTCTGGATTTCATAGAAAAACATCAATGCTAATCCCTCTATGAAATTTTTTTCACCAAGAATCTTTGCTTCAAATTCCCATTCAAATGAGATAAAAATCTCTATCTTTATGAGGTTTTAGCAAAGTTTAATGCAAAGCACATTTGAGTTTTGCTTTAATGGCTGATAACTGCTTTGACTGTGCTGCCTCAGACCTTCTCTGCGCAGAGGCAGAAAGTATGTGCTTTGATGATCCTGAAGCTGTTGCCGAAGTTGTAGATGAGAAAATCAATCAAACAAATGACAAAGATTTAAACTTGGGCATTGGTAGATCAGGTCTATTGATCCCTTTGCCTTGCCTAACTGAAGAGAAATTCTGTCTTATGGTTGGCAAAGAAAGAGACCATTTGCCAAAACATGATTATCTGAAGAGATTAAGGGCTGGCGACATTGATACGAGTGTGAGAAGTGACGCGCTTGATTGGATTCTAAAGGTCTGTTTGATTAATTTGCTCAGATGGGTTTTATTGGGTATTTGTTTGTTCAATCAATGGGCATTAGTTTCGTTCTCTGTTTTCCCTCTTTCTTTATGAGCATTTTTACTTCACTCCTTTTCTCTTTTTTCCTCTTTATCGCTCTCGTATTGAAGCTCTTGGATTTGGCATTGTGTTCTAATCAATTCCAATCCCCCAAATGCAATTTTCTACTACATTCATTAACCGTAACTTCTGATTCTGATGGGCATCCATGCATTGGATTTCTTTCCATGGTTTGCAAGCCGAGGTGATTCTTATTAGAGTTGTTTGATTTTGTGGATGTCAGGCGCAGGCTCATTATGGTTTTGGAGAACTAACATTTTGTCTTTCGATGCATTACTTTGACCGATTCATGTCCCAATATGAACTGCCTGTAAGTTCATTCTAGCCGGCAAATGATATTTCTGTTCGCTTTAAGATAGTCCTGAAGTTGTTGTGAATCTCATTTGTAATCTTCGTCATAATTTTTCTGCGGATGCCTAGAAAGGTAAAACTTGGACAATCCAGTTGTTAGCTGTGGCCTGCTTGTCACTAGCAGCCAAAATGGAGGAGATCAAAGTGCCTTTGACTGTTGATTTACAGGTAAATTGGAACGTTTTATGTTTTTAGTCAATTGGTGATTTCACAGGTTCTTGAATTCTTGATTGCCTTTGATAATGATGTGATTACACGCTTAACAGGTAGGAGAACCCAAGTTTCTTTTTGAAGGCAAAACCATACAAAGAATGGAGCTTTTGGTGTCGAGTACTCTGGAATGGAAAATGAGAGCTTATACTCCCTATACCTTCATAGACTATTTCCTTAGGAAGATAATTGATGATGATCAACAGTCATTTGAAAGCCTGATTGAGAAAACAATTAAGCTCATCTTAAGCACAGCTAAAGGTCTAAATCTATCTTCACCCCTGCATTTGGATTTAATCTTTTGTCCTACCTACATTGGTCCAAAAACATTAGTTTTGTATTAATACAGAACTGGGTTGTGGGAATTGAATGCAGGTATTGACTTCTTGGAATTCAGGCCATCTGAGATTGCTGCAGCAGTGGCAATGTTTGTTGCATCAGAAAAACATACTACAGATGTTGATAAGGCAATGTCTGGTTTCATCTCATCAGTGGAAAAGGTAAAATGAAAAAAAAAGGGGAAAAAGAGAATAGTTTGTGGGGAACCCCACATGAATAGATTTTTACCTGAATGGAACTATTTTTTAACCCCCCTTGGACAGTAACACACAAATCCTATGCTCTCTGTGGTGAAAGTTCCTATCTGATGAAAATTTCTTTTGTGCTTTGCTTTTGAGATATGCAGAACAAAGTGCTGAAGTGCCTTAGACTGATTCAAGATTTGACAGTGATAAGTGAGGGGTCTACAAATGCTACTACTACTACAACCACAACTACAAATGTGGCTAGTGCCGTAGTTGCATCAGTGCCCCACAGCCCAAATGGGGTACTGGAAGCTGTAGCATGCTTGAGCTACAAAAGTGATGAGAGAACAACAACAGTTGGGTCATGTCCAAATTCATCACATACTAGTCCTGAAACAAAAAGGAAAAAACTAGACACGGGAACATTTCAAAAGCCATGAAATGTGAGTTCTTGGCTTCTTCACACCCATGGGAGTCCAATCATGCTGGTTGAATGGGAAGCTTTGGTGTGGTCTTGAAAATTGCCATACTCCTTAGAAACAAAAAGAGGAAAAAAGTTATTGAAAGAGAGAATGAAAGAAGAGGAAGAGGTCCCAATGCTTTTCAGCATCAAAAGAATGGTCACCAGCTGTGAATTACTCTCAAGAAATGCTGTCAACAACCACAGTATTAGGAAACCATGAAAGAAAAGGGGGGAGGGAGAAAAGCAAGCAAGATGGTTGGTAGGTGTTGGATAAGTTCATAGGGGCAATGTTTTTGGGAACAGGGGTTCTTGGAGGGCTGGTGGTATCTGTAATTTTTTATAGTATTATTCTAATAAAATGTAACTCTATATCTCTCAGGAAGAGGTGGATTTTGTCATTATTTTTAATAAATTAATAGTATCTTGAATTCATTTTAAATACCCTAGAAAAAGAAGAAATAGTAATTGAGTACTGAAAAGAACTGTTCAAATGAGATCACTAACGTGCCCAAGTCTTGGCTCACAATTCTCATGGATCAAGGCAAGTTATATGACAGAAGCGGTGTCGTTTCTTTGTGTCTTTTACGCAATCATTTCCAGTCATGTTCTTTTTGGGATCTGAAACGGCCCAACTGGGCCCTATATTTCTGGCCCACTGACCTTTTTGGTTTTGTTGACTGTGCGTATGACTGGTCAACACATCAGTTTTTCTTTTTCTTTTTTTTTTTTTATTTTTTATTATGTTTTCTCTCTCCCACCCAATAAACAAAAGAATCTGAAACCACCTACTATTTTAGTTTATTTTTCTAAAAAAGAGGTCTACTACTCACTAATAGTACTCTCTCTTTTTTTTTGTAGGTTTTTTTCACTCACCTCTAGCTCAAAGGATCAATCGGCGTTCTTCTATTTCTTCCCTTGATCTTACCATGATCATATCTTGAATTTTTTTTTTTTTAGGGTTGGGGTAGGGGTTGGGGGGGAAGCACCGTCACTGCTATCAGTAGGACTCGAATCCGAGACCTCTGATAATGAATACCAAGTGAATTTGCTATTAGGACAGGACAAGCCCCATTCAATGTCTTGAACTTGAGAACCATAGATTTCAAATGTTGTCACTTACCATCAATAAGTAATTGGTGATGTATAATTTTTTTAAATATATATATACCAGCAAGTTCAAGCTTCTAAGTAAGATATGAAACTATTACTCTCAATGTCCAATCTTGATTTGGAAAAATTTCAGAAAAAAAGTTTAATTAAATTATTTTTAATGTATCAATGTAATTTTTTTTTTTTTTACTCCTTCCATCCTCAATTAAATATCCGAATATGATTTGCACTTATTTTAATAATAATAATAAAAATAACTTAGTTCCTTAATACATTGCATTGTCAATTTTCATAATAAATTTTTTGACTAATTTAGGAAATGAGACATTCAATTACGAACAATCCAAAGTGAAAAATGGAACCTTCATTTCTAGACTGAGGGAGTGTAATATTTTACCATTTTTTTTAAAAAAAAAACCATTCAATTCTAGTCAACTCAAAATGAAAATAAAAACTTTTAATATAAATGAATTATTATTATTATTATTATTATCATTATCATTATTATTATTAAGTTGTTAATTATCATAAATTAATAGTATTCAAATATAGCTATATTACATTTCAAATATTTTCCCCCTCTTATTTATAATTCCAATTCCATTCTTTCTTTAAGAGATAATAATGAACGACAGAAAATATTAAATGACGAATAAGATTAGAAAAGATATTATAATTACAAAATAAATTTATAATTGAAGATGTCAAAAAAAAAAAAAAAAAAAAAAAAAAAAACCCAACGCTTCCAACTTGTATTAATCTATCTGGGAGTATTTGCCATAGCCAATGATAGAAATGGGTATAGACCAATCAAAAATGGCTTAGGATTTCCTGTTACATCATTGTGTTTCATTCCTTATTACATCATCAATAGAAATTGATTTAACACGTGTTCTAAAAGATCAAGTTTCATTTCTCTTTTTAAGTTTTAATATATATATATATATGTGTATATATATATATATATATAATATTAAAATATAATAATTAAAGATTATGAATAAAATTTTTATTATTATTTTATTAAAGTAATAGTGGGTGACACTTTTGTGTAATCGGACATCTAAACCCGTCAGAAATAAATTAAATGCTACTACTTATTTTGAACATTTAAAATTGAATACCTTATTTTAGTTACAAAGGAATTGATATTGTCCTATTCAACATGAATAATTCAAACTCTTTTCAAAAAATTTACTAAAATGAAACATTCAATTCAGTTTTTTTTTTTTTTATATGGGGTGGGGGTTGCGTAGTTCATATTCACACTAATGTATTTTAGCATTAAAAGTTACAAAATTTAATAAGGTTTTTTTTTTTTTTCACTTTGCCCCTTGTAAATTTCATTTCATTTGAATTTCTTAAGGATTTGACTCTCTCTCTATATATATAGATAAATATATATATATAATTTGGTTGAATAAATGTATTTTTTTTTTTTCAATCCTTAATGCACACAAACCATCTAAAACTACTCTTATAATTAATAAATAAAGTAAACAAACCCCCCCCCCCCCTTTTTTTGCACTAAGTCCATGCAAAACTCTAGTGTACACCTCGACTATTTTACTAAGAGTTATAACTCATTAAAACTATATAGTCTATAGGCAGATCGAGTCGACCACACGATATATATTATACAGGCTTCACCTCCAAAAGTAAACAAATCCAAAAAAACTATTAGTATGTACTCCAGCTGTCATTATTTACAAGCCAATAGCCACTATTGCTGCAAAATTAAGGATTTTTTTTCCCGAAAATATTCCTATTAATAAGTTTAATCAAACTAACAACATTAATTAAGGAAGAAAAAGATAAGAGTAATATGGTAAAAAGTCAATAAAATATCTAATAAATTGGAGGAGTATTATACTTCTTTCCTAAAATCAGAAGACTTCAAGCGTGTTAAAAATTGAAAACGATTAACTAATACGTGACTTTTCCTTTCCCTTCACAGATTGATGAATTCATGTTGAAGAATTTAATTGTATAGACAATGGAAGCCAAAAACCCTCACACAGTCGAAACTGCAGTGGAGCCCAACAGTCCGTGACTCGATCGTTTTTACAAGAAAGGAATTCCCAATTTAATCCTAAAAAAAATAGATAATTTGCATTGAGCCACTAGTAGTTTGAATTATTGTCATTGAAATCATTACTCAGTTTTTTTTTTTTTTTGGTTGCATGTGTGTGTGTGAGAGGAAGACAAGGTTGAGTTTTTCTAAGCAATTACTGCTTACTATAGGTTTCCTAATGTATTAGACTATTTGAATTGAACGGATAGCTGAAGCAATCAAACCATGAAACCACAAATAATAATTGTGGTAAATTGATAATTGAAAAAAATAAGGTTGTGCCAAAAAAGAAAAGAAAAGAAAATTGTTAATAGGACATGAGCTAAAAAAATAGTACTATAAATTTGAGTATTTGAAGATTCCAAATCCAGGTAAAATAGTGGGAAACGGGGGGGAGGACAAGTATGAACCCAGTTATGTCCAAACCTAACACCGTACAAAATCCAACTATACTTGGCTCAGAAGAGTGGGCTTTTTAATTACAGAAACATCGGAACAACCCATCTAAAGAGAAATGGAAAAAATACAAAAGACAAAGAAAGCTACAATCTGATTTTATAGTGACATATGCGTGAGTATAGTGACCACTCGTATCCCCCCCGCCCCACCCCACCCCCCACGCTTTTAAAGAGGACGCAATCCCTACTTCTCTAACATGTCCCTTTTCATCTGCAATTTTGGTTTGTTGGTGGATATTTATTTAACTACTCCTCCATTCCTCCTTCCCCCTCCTCTTCCCTTCCTTACACTCTTCTTAAATAATAAGCTTTACTCAAGTCTGCAGCATCTTTGCGGTCCAAGTTTTCTCTACCACTTAGTAAATGAAAGAAAATGTACCCCAAGATGTGAAATGTCATTCCATGACCATCAATCTGCCAGAGGCGAAACCTATACTTTCGTTACTGTGAAAATCACTATAGCATTTACCAGTTTACCTAACATATTTCTGCTATGAAGTTGAACCCACATCGTCAGTTTATAACATCTTTGCAGTGTAAGGTTTAACAAATACCATGTGAAGATCATACAACATGCCTAGTTACTTACCCCTTGAAATCACAGCCAACAGATGTGGCGTCTCTTTGCAAGAGTAAAATCTGATATGAACTACGTCTATACGTGACAATATAGACGTCTTGGCATCAGACATGTCATTCCCTACAGTGAACAGAGTCAGTAACTCAACCTTGGATAACAGTCAGAGAATATTAAGCTGACTAAACCTAATTGTTCTTAATCCATATAAAAAAATTTCCTTGCAAAGAGGCCCATAAACAGGTAAAGAAGTCAAGCAGCCATTCCATTTCACATGCGAGTGCGGGATACACGCAAGTCTCGGACTCCCAAGTAGTGCAACACAGAGGTGCCAACTTTCAGTGTAGCAATATGTATTTGACCGTCAGCAGCAATGGTTCACATCACCCAGATAACAATTTGTAGCTACTTCATATGATTAAAGTTAGGAAAAGTAGTAAAAGACAATATTTTCACAAATCCTAGACATTCCACCCAAGTGAAGACAAACATATGTTGTCAATTTATAGTAGAAGAGACGGATATCAGCAACAGAAGTCCTTTGCAGCACAAGATCAGACAAGAATATAATCACTTGCAAACTTAATACCAAATAAGAGTAAGGCTTTATTACATCACATGGAACTGTATATTAATAAAAACTGTAACAGATTTGGGATTAGTAACAAAATGTATTCGGCTAGCCTATTCAAGTGTTTTCTTCTCGCGGTGCCTCTATTGAAGTAGGCAAATGAAGAGCTATATACCTAAAAGAATTGGGGATGGCATTTCCGCTGTATTATTACTCAAACAATCACACAAACAAAACTTGGCAGCCAAAGAAAAACATTTCTGTGAGTGGCTTTCTGTCCTCTAGTTTACAGAAAATAAACAATTAGGCATGCTGTCCTTTGTGTATAAACTAATTTGCCTCTATTTAAACAAAGTCAGGTTGACCTGTTGAAGTCAAGCATCGATGCCACATGCGGCTGTTCGGGTCAACAACTCTGGGTTGAGAAATGACCTCAGGAATGGGAAAGTAGACATAGTGAGTATTGCATATTCCAACTGTGATGCCACTATATCCAGCAAACGCACCATGAACCTGCCAAGTAAACATAAAGGTGTTATAGGTCCGTAAAGAATACTGGAAATAAACTAAAACCACATGCATTGAAACAAATTCAAAAAATGAAAATCAGAAACAGGGAAGCAAATGCATGCTTCAAGAAAGGAAACAGCTCAAAACATGCTGAATTATACCAATTTCATTTCTGCAAGTTTTCAATTTCAGGTAAAATGGCAGAACAAATGAGTTGCAAAAAGTTGCATGCCCTTTGGTATCATATATCTAGAGTCTAAAACATTGAAAAAGGAGGACAATTATTGTATTTCACTTTTAGAATATGTTAGAATAGCAAAGGAAGATAAACATTTTTTGACATCAAAGTTACGAAAAATAATATCTTGAGAACACATAAAATCTTCAACCGACCTAAAAATGCTTAAAAAGCTCTTTTTGCACCTGCTCTGACTATGCCAGATCCCACTTTTGGTGTCCAATAGTAATATATGTTTTCTTCTTAGGAGTATTCATCTTATATTGAAGCAAGACTTAAAACCAATTTTATCTCATTCTGATAATCTGGCTTATGTTAGCTAGTCAAAAACAATGCTTTACTCAGCTTTGGATCTGTATTGCAGGCACACAGAGAGAGAGAGTTTCATTTTACTAGGAGAATACAATTGCTCGATATGTCAGTAATGTTTTTTATTTTGCAAATGGGGAGATAATATGCTCAAAAGAAATGAGGCCAAGGAGACAGATTAGTAGAGTGGTGCTATATTAAAAAATTCACTTTTCTTTCATTTCTTTTTCTATTCTCACCCCCTTAAGAAAGGGTGATGGATCCTCACAAGATGACGACTTTGAATCATACATAAAGTACAGATAATCGACTTACAGCATTTTGGCCAAGTACCGTGCAGAGAATTCCATCTGATGCATTTGCACGACAAGCACGGATCATGTATGTGGGATCAATATATTTCACATCAGCAGGAGCTCCAATCTCTTTAAAGTATTTCTTTATCTGTGAGAATATTCTTAATGAGTAAGAGAGATGACTATCCAGAAAAAAAAAAAAAAAGAGAACTGTTGATTCCAATATCATATGCCTGATCCTTCTATTCACACAATTTTGATCAACATGATTATATTAAATAATGTTGTTTAAATATTAAGACAAAAAAAAAAAAAAATCATATAGATTCACCCTACAAATTAGGTTTCACAGACAAAAAGATAATGCCACAAGTGAAGGTACTTAGTAGAGAAACATTAATATTCATTTGCAGCTGAAGGGAGAGAGCACCAGCCACTTCTGTTTATTATTTACCAATCATGTAGTACCTTTAAGTCCTACTCAGTACAAGACTTTTACTTCCTTTGTTCCATATTTAATAATCCAGTTTGAAACTTGCAAAAACATTAAGGTACTCTGAAATTATTTGATTTTTAAAATTACTTTGTGAAAACAACTAAAATGCCCTATGGTGGAACTTGAAAAATAAAAGAATCAATTAATATAGTTGTATATATTGCTATATTAATAAACAATAAAGAATAATATTGGGGAAAAAAGAAATAATGCACTCTTTGAATTCCCGATGAGACATAATTTGGTCAGTACAAAGTCCTGAGATGGGACAAACCTCTTGTTGTATATGGACACCAACATCTCCAAAAATAATGTTCCCTGATGCATCTGTGGCATTAGTTTTTTCTAAAAGATTCTGCAATGGTCAATAAATGAAACAAAATCGGAAATAATGCCAGTGTCAGAAAAGAAACCAAAAAGATACTCATAAGGAGTCACTGAATTTTCCTTGAAGATTTGTTTTCATCCTCAAACTACTATTTGACCAATCATCATCCTTGAACTTCTCCAAAAATATCATTTCCAACATCAAACTTTTATTTGACTTATTCTCATCCTCAAAATCCATTTGAGAGTTTCAAAATAGTGCTCAAGTGAACCTAAACTATGGAACTAAGTTGATACTTTGTTAAAAAAAAAAAAATTAAATGATGAAAATTATGCTTTAGGTTTAAGGATAAAAATAGATCAAATAAAAGTTTGACTATGAGACTGATAATTTTTGAGAAAATTATTAGATGAGAATAAATCAAATACTTCCTCCTTACAAAATTGAATATCACATTTTGAATTTGGAATTTTTTTTCTTAAAAAAAAGTGTTTGACTTAATATAATTTTAAAAGTAGCAAATTATTAGTGTCAATTTATAGTAAAATTTGATTGATTTAGGAAAGAGGGCATTCCATGTTGAACATTCCCAAACAGAAATAGTAGAAATATGGATAATACAATTTTGAGGATGGTATGGTACTCAAAATGTTTGAAAACTAAAAATGCTAATCACTCAAACCAGAAAATTAGTGATGGGGCAAGTGTTGGAGTAGAAATAAGATATACTGAACTCTAAAGAGCTATAAGGATACCCCACTCATTCCAGTTCCCTCGAAAGAATTTTTTTAAAGAGAAATTGTTATTCTGATAGCAGCTGGTAAAGAAAATTAATCAAGAGAAGCAGTGACCTTTGACAATCACATCCCTAAAAGTGTCTGTCAATCTTTCTAAAATTCTTAGATGGAAGTTGTTAAAAACTCTGGTTCTAAAAATTGAGAATAGAGTTAGCTTACTTGTCCAGCTCCTTCTGCAACACAGATCACAGCAGAACCTTTAGTGTCAAGGAGATATTTTAGATTCCTCAGGACACCATGTGGCCCGTACAAATTAAAAGGAACCTTGGAAGAGAAAAATCAATGGTCTCAAATCGGGTCCTAGGAAAAAGTCGATTTGTTTAACATTCAGTAAGAGTGCTACCTCTGGAATCAGACATATATCAATTTGTCCACTTGCAAGTGATGCATGCATTGCTATAAATCCACTGCTACGACCCATCAATTTCACAACTCCAATGCCACGATAAGCACTGTGAGCCTACAAAGACAATAGGAATCAGTCTACCTGAAGAGTATAGAAAAGCAGTTGCAAGTAGAAAAAATGACATCAAGTGTGTCAAAAGAAAAAGGAAATATATTGAGAGCAAGTACCATCACCTCAATGTAAGCAGAATTGATTGCTCTCTGTGCTTCTTCAACAGCAGTATCAAAACCAAAGGTTTTATCCATAAGCATGATATCATTGTCTATGGTTTTAGGCACGCCAACTACAGCTACCTTCAGCCTTCTTCTACGGCACTAAACAATGGAGAGACAAAATGATCAACCATAACATTAAAATTACTCTTTGCACACTAGAAGTAATGAAAGAAAGAATTATTCAAATAAATGACTAACATAAAACATCAACTGTAACATTAGAATTACTCTTTGCACACTAGAAGTAATGAAAGAGAATTATTCAAATAAAGCAGCGAGAATCATCAAATCAGTACATATGGGAACTATGAAAAAAGTGAAACAAAAATACATGTTATCATTGCAAAAATATAAAATAAAATATACGCTTCAACATGGAGTACAAAAAATTGATAGCATATATTGGAAGTTAATCCGAATTTAGATTAACCTCAAAACCTTTGAGAAACACAGTTTACTGATTAAATGGATTAGCACGTTTTCTTATGGAAAATAAGTGAAAGAATTAGGCTTCCAGTTGAAAGCAGACAGACTACACAGTGTTTTCACAAAAAGAGTAGTAGCACTTGAAGGATTTATAAGAATAGCATAAAGGTTCAGAAGAAAAGCCAGAAAATTGAAAACCTCATTATGTATTGCATTAGCACCAGCATGGGTGCCATTTCCACCTAGCACAAACAGCATGTTGATGCCTCTTTCCTGTATTAAACCAACAATCAAAACGGGTATTAGCAAATAAAATCACCTCAACCCATTAATTACAACTTAAATAGCCTACTAACATAACAAGTTAAATTGAGCACCTCCATACTGTCCACAATTTCACTAACAGTAGGTGCACCACGTGAAACTCCTAACAAGCTTCCACCAGAAAGATGAACATTCTGAACCACTTTCCTGGACAACTTATAGTCACAAACATATGGTAAATGAGTGAACTTGAGTTGAGACACAACTCCAAATGAGACACATTCTTGAAAATATGCAGAGCAGTATTATTGCCAATTCTAGGATAAGATTTATATGCATCCAAATTGCAAATCATTATTATGCCAAATCCAAAGAGCATTTAGGCACATCAAAAGAGCCCGAGACAAGGACAGCGTCACATCAATTGGAAGGAAGAATATTTACGTTGGCAGTAACTTAATAAGTAACACCAAGTACACTATCATCACAGATAGTACAAGTGCTGAGACTAACTACTAAATAAATGATCAAGCGAGACATTCTCCATGGAGAAAAATGATGCTTTATACTGCCTTCCAAAAGCACACCTCTAACTGTAATAATTTTTCAACACCATATTCTAATAAACCATGTGACCAGGAGGACGATGACAAATATGGCTTTGGCAGCATAAAACTTCTGAAATATGAGACAAGATTCATGAGAGAGAGAGGAATTGATGTTACTAACAGATACAGCATACACTGCAATTTGAAAAAAAGAAAAATAAAAAAAAAAAAACTATCAAGATACTCTAAAACTAATATATTGCACTTTTCAAAGGAAAAAATTGGTGGTAAAGATTGATTGTGATCCATGCATAATAAGAAGACTTTCAACAAACTGAAGAAATAAAAAATCTACTATAGGATCATTCATATAGACAAAAAGAGTACTCTTAGAAAGTAGCAGAAGGAACTTACTGGCATTTCAGTTAGCTCTTTGTCACAAAAACCACGATAACCAAAAGGAATACCAACAATCTTTTTCACGCCATATATCTCAAGTGTGATGACTATCTATAAAAATTATAAAAAAAGAGAAGGTCAGCTACAGAAAGGAAAATAATCACCATCTTTGAACATTTTAATCTGGTGGAGATTACCATGTAGGAAGTGAGCATCAATTAGGTGTCATATAAGCTATACCACAATGATAATAAGGGTCAATTCCCCACATTTCAACCATACAAAGAGCTTATCTACATCTACACACACCAAAAAGAAAAGGTTGAAAAATGGTTCATACTAGATGAGTATCTAAATTTATACAATTCTTTTAAATAAAAACTAGCTTGAAAGTTGTAGATTTAGAGTGTTCCAAACCAAAAATTGAGATTCTTTTAAAAGGAAACGCATTATAGATCACTTCCATCATCAATTTTCATAAAAAGTATTGTTCAAATATTAAGAAAAAACTCATCTAGATGGCTGGTTTAATTCAGGGTTAGAGTCATCGATGTCAAGGCAAGCGCCTAGGTGCAAAGGCACAGCTATTTTTAAGAGAAGCACCTCAGAACCTTTCAGGTGTTGCCTATCTAGTTAGGTGTGTGCTTTTTGCACCTTGATGTGCCTGATTGCTGCTATTTATGCTTCTCAGTGTACCTGAGTAAAAACATCTTAATTTTCTTTTGACGAAAAAGTCCAAAGGCCTCATTATAAGTATAAATCTTAATTAGAACCTTGAGAATAGCAAAGAAAAGTCAGTCAAAAGATCAAATAATATTTTATTAAAAACTTTAGAACTCAACTAACACCTTGAAGATAGAATAATTCTATCAGAGTCAATTATTATAATATAAGAGGTCTTTTGAAGACTAATTGCAAGGTAAAGTTTAAGCTTATTTAACAGAATTATTAAAGTCTTAAGTTTATTATATAACAAATAAAAGTATATATGTGTATAGACACTTTAGTTTACTCAGATGAGCTCTTTTTCGTACCCCTGAGCCCAGGTTATATGCAGCACTAAGAGCCTTGATTGCTCCTATTGCTCTTGACAACACAGGTTAGAATATTAGAACTTTTACAGGTCTTATCACATTTGTTATGTATTTTCCTTTTTTTTATATTTATTTTTTAATTAGAGAAACTTACAAAGGTTAAAACTGTCCTTAAACTCAAGCTTTTAAAGCACAGGGAGTCATTTGACACCCAAATTTAGAGTACTCAATTGAAGCCACCCTCAAGTACAAGGGTATCAAATGGTTTGGTTGGATTTACTTTGCTAAGTTTCTTCAAAATCATCAAGAACTAAAGGATTGGTTCTAAATATGGTGAACTCGATATACTACTCGCATTTAACTATACATCTCCTTCAAAGCAAAATAGTGTCCCCGAAAAGAAGTTTTGATGTTTCCCAACATTACCCCTTTTAGTCTTTCCTACTTCAATTTGAATTTCATAAGTAATTTGATTAGGTACAACTTACATAGTTTGACTAACAAGGTACATTTTCAAATTCTTAATTTGTGCGTAAAATTCTAAAATGAATTATATTTTGAAAAGGAGCTAACAGCTTTGTTTTGTCAAATTATGATACCTGTCTGATCACATCATTAAGACCAGGGCAGAGACCCCCACAAGTTACAATAGCTGCTTTTACATTTTCTGGCTTAAAGTATATTTTCTCCCGGGGACCAGCACGGTGTACCCTGCATACAGCGAGTTCAAATCTTAGTTCAACTATCAAAAAGATCTGCATAAAGGACACAACTGAACATGGTGAAAAACTGACAAAACAACAACAGTATGAATGTGCGAAAAAATTTGCAACAGATATTGTAAGAAATGATCTCATAAATGCTTGTTTGACCTAGCCGGAATTAAAGATCCAGTACGTAGATACAGAAAAAGAATTGAAAAGTACAGCAATAACATCACATTCTTTATCTTATGCTACCTCTATTCCATGTTAACAGTCTCATTTATAATGATTACATAGCTTTGATTAACGTTTTAAAAGACTAATATAACCTTTTCGTGACTTTGTAAAAGAATAAGTGAATTAAATACATAACTTAAAATAAAGGGCACTTTTTTGAATAAAAGCAATTAATAAGCTCTTGATTTCTTAACCAGACAATAGCATTTTCAAAATGGGACCACCAATAGAACAGATGGAACATAACACAAGAGGTGGTGCATTGGGTACAAAACACAGGCAAATCTGAAAAAAATTAAATGATAAGAGGCTTATCAAACTTCAGTCTCATAAGAAAAGATCTGATATCTAACAGCTCTCATTTCCTGCCCTTAATTTCTTTTTTTGAAAATATGCAAGGACATCAAAAAGTACCATCACATAAATTTATAGATTTAGCGAAAAATCAAACTGTTAATTCTTCAAGGTTGGGATAATTGGGGAAAGTAGCAAATATTTTCAACTCTAACAGCAGCTAAAAACATTGAAAACACAACAATAATGGCATAGTCATGGGGACTTGGAAATATCCATCACTAGTTGTAAAAGGTTAGCATGTTAACTTCAGATATGAAGGTTACAAGATGCATGACCAAGAAGGTTAGAGAGATGCAATCCAAAAGTAATCAGCCCTAGTATGTTGAGGAGGTGACTTCAATTCGCGAGTGGCTGTGTAATCTGTATCAAGAAATGTAAAGAGTATACAAGCACTAACTTTTTCAGTCCCAAAGTTTCATTAATTTGTATATCTGTCCTTAGTTCTGAAGCTTTTATGACAAACTTTAATTATTTTAATGTGACTACATTCTCTTCAGACAAGATTAAGAATCAAAAAGGTTAAGTTGCTTCTCTTTTTCACTTTCCAGAGTAGAGTGGGAAAGGAAATTTACCACTGCTCCACCCACGTACAGGCAGGATCAATGCATTCAGCACCAGCAGATGTTGGAGATGAATAATGTATAACCTGAAAAATGTTTCAAGAATAACTTAAGGGCCACTAAGAAAAATGACAGAGACTAGAAGCAGCTAGCAGACCCAAAGTACCTAGAACAAAAATATTCAAATAACTAAACTTCCTTTTAACTGGCACATTCCAACTGTTTCCTGCCTATTTTGACCCACCTCTCCTTTTTTATTAGCATTGTTTCCTATTCTTGAATATCTTAAAAAAAATTCACTTTCCCCTGTAAGTGTTTTGACTTTTACCATATTTAGTTTTATTTAATATGTTCCCTTCCGTACTTGCACATGACGACTTGCGTTTTAAGAAATACACCACCATTTTGAATTTATAAAATATATCGCTGCAGGTTTAGATTAGATCTATATGGTTTGGTGAATATATTCAATGTACAATGTACATTGTGGAAAAAATAAGTAAAGAAACCACACTGCTATAAGTAACTGAAAATCACCACCAGAATTTGAAACTATTTCTAAAGTGCAATGGTACAACTGGCTTACTGGCCTGATCTCAGAATCATGTCCTGGACAATTCATGGTCCTAAATTAGAAGCTACACATTCTATAGTTTGCCATGTTCATGTGGTTATATAAATAAATAAATAAATATATATATATATATATATATATATATATACATATATCATTTCATTCTAAATCTTTAATTCCTATTAAGCTACTGAAATGTCGATCTGTCCTCTTTAGATAACAAAAAAAAAAAAAAAAAGCATTGGAAAAGTCAAATAACAAATCCATCCCAAAGAAATCAGTTTGCTGGTTAAGCCAGAATCAATTTTTACAACTGATTGACTATCAATCTCTGTCACCAAGATCAGCAAGTTGCCTCTTAAATCAGCTTAACTGATTGACTATCGGATATTTAAATCAACTTTACTTTATATTGGGAAATTCATTTGTGAACTGCATAAAAAATAATCAGTACCTTAAGGAGCACCCTATCATTATTATTAATGTATCCATGCCATTCCTCATCTGATGGATAACCTCTAGCAAAATCCTCAGTAGGAGTCCTGCAGCAGAGAATAGGAAATAGTGTTTTGGCATATTTTACTTGCTGTCAATAACTTTTTCTTCCATTGGGATCAAAAGGATTTAGCAGTAGGTCAAGAGATTGGCCACTCTGCCAAAACTAAACCGAATAAAAATTTCTGCTGAACTAGATTATTTATGGAATCATTTATCAAGGCACATTTATAACTACACAAATTAAACTGAGATAACTTAACTATAAGTTTCAAGCAGAGAAGTTTAGTCAAACTCATGTGAATGCTCCAAAACTCTAACGCAAAAACATATGGAGAACATAGATGTACAAAAAATTCGCGAGCCCTTCCAGAGTACCAGAAACATAGCATGCACCTGTACATCCTTTCTCCAAGCAGAATCATAAGCCAAAACTTAGGGAACCCATCCAAACGAGAAAAAATAAATAAAGCAGAAAAAAGTAAGTTTAATCATTTTATTTCAAATCATGATAAATGATACCTCATTCTGAGACAAAAAGTAGACGGCAACCATTCAGACCCAGGGAACACATCTGTTATGTGAGGGATATTGAAGCGAGCCTCGAAGTCCCGCTGATACTTCGACTTCCAATCCGGATCGCTAAAATCAATAGAATTAGACGAACACGAAGCGGACTTCTGCTCTGCTTTCACCCTAATTCTCATTCTCTTCAAACCTCTACTCGAGTTCCGTAACAGCGGCCGGAAAAAAACGGCAAGATCATTCTGCTGAGCCTTGCTTGTCCGAGCCGGAAACACTAAACTCTGTCCGATCACCGGCAAAAATGATTCCATTTGAAAATAAATGCTATGAACTGAGTAACTGTTTATGTATTTATATTTAACAGGTCCCTATGAACGGAGAGCGGACGGAGAAAGTGAGGGGAAGCGGAGACGCCAATTCAACTTATATACGGAGTTCGATTCAGAAAAAGAACCAAAAAAAGAGAGAAGAAAACTTTAAAAAGGCAGCTTTCTGATGCGGGCCCTGTTTTCTTTTTTTCTTTGTTTGCTTCAGAGCACTGCACTTTGGACTTTTCAACTTTCGACGGATTTATAAAAGCGGCTTTCTCCGAGATTGCCCTTTAATATTTTGACCTTTAAATGTATTTTGTGAGAGAATATTTAGCAATCACCAATTTTGCTTGAAAACAGTTAAAAACTTCAATTATAATCTCAACGTCCACTTTTTTTTTTTTTTCCTTTTCTTCTTATGATAATTCACTACTGGTATTTTAATGGTTATGTTATTTATTTTTTTAATATTACCCCTCCCTCTAATTCTTCATAAAATATTTTATCTCTATGATTCTTAATATTTCCTAAAATTTACTTTAATATTTAGAAAAAAACTATAAATGCATAAATTAGGAACGAAGTAAACATTCAACTTGCTCACTATAATTTCCCTTCTCCTATAATTTATGAATTTTTTTAATTTATACTAATGATTAAAAATTTCTTATTGACCCTAATTAAAATGTTTTAATTTTTATTTAAAAAATGTTTGAAATTAAATATTCAAATAAAACACCAAGGTAGGAGAGAGAGAGAGGTGTGCAGCAATGTTTTCAGAATCGGACCGGTCATTGAACCGGAAAAGTTACTGGTTTAAGGTTTAATGGTTCAACCGTAATTGG
>JAOXNR010000028.1:18510176-18524300 GCA_028571225.1 Parsonsia alboflavescens
GGGGGGGGGTTTGATTAGGAATCTTGAATCCCACGGTAAGAGAGAAGCCCACAAGCAGTTTCTATTATAGTTTATTTATTTTGGATTGAATGTCGTCTTATTTCTTTAAATAAATAGATTTTTAATACAAAATTCCATCAACAACTTTCTATTTTTAATGATTTACATTCATTTAGATAATGTTTTCACCACTGATTACATTAATGAAGAAAATAAATTATTAACTTTGTAAAAGTTGAAAGCATTCCTTAATCTTTCATTCAATTCCGAATGGAGGGAGTACTGTATTGTATCTATACAAGCTTAATTAGGAACTTACTAATAAGCAAAAGTACAAATTTCCTTTTGTTGCTTTTCATTATGTGTCTTGACTAAGAAATGAAAATAGGCAACTTATCAAAACCCGTAAAATGATCAAAGATCATCCGACTCTCATTTCATCTTTGGCAATGAATATTAATTGTTGCCATGTGAGCTTCTTCATAACAAGTAAAATTGCAGCCCAGACAAAAAAGAGAAAGAAGGGTACATGCTTGAGTGATGGGTGAGATGATTGTGGGGGGTGTTGTTCTCATTTGTGTGTATACATATCATATGTCTTCTGTTCTTGTGTTTATACCAGAAAAAAAGAAAAAGAAAAGGAGAGGGAATAACGGGAAAAAGGGAAATGGATGGTGACAAGACGAAGAAGAAACAGTGGGGAGAGAGATGTTGATGCTTGATTTCCGTTTATAAAATAAAATCCCAGGATCCTTTTTCTTTAAGGCAGCAGAAGCAGATATATTAGCGGAGTGATTCACAAGGGTTTCGTCCCCACAAAAAAAAAAAAAAAAAAATCCCATCAACGCATAACAATCCCTTTGTCTACATTTGCTTGTTCCTGGGCATGTTTCAGTATCTCCTATTTTGTCTATGTCCTTTCTCTTTTCTTTCATTCATCAATATATGTGTGCATATGAAGATGTTATAGAGGGTTACGAAGACACACTGTATTTCAGTTAAATTTCTAACGAGCAATTATATTTTATTTTTTTTTTTTAAAAAAATATATATAATAAAATAAAATAAAAAAATATTGTATATTTTTTTAGGGTTTAGTTTATATAAAATATTTCGCATTACCCTATATATCTAAAAGCAATTCTCTGTTACATATGCTTACAATTACTGTGAAGTGTTCAACCACCCCCTTGATGTTACAATACATTACATATCATGACAGCCTTCTTAAGATTTGAAGGTTATAAACTTTGATCAAAGGGTAAAATTTGTTGGTTGGACAAAGGAAATGTGAGAAAATAATCACAATAGTTTGATGTATTTACCAATTTGATGAAGCACGATTGTTCAAGATCACCGTAAAAAGTTCGTCTTATGGTCCCTTGAGAGATAATTAGGTCATGCGGCACTTAAAAGTAAAGGTTAAATTCTAAGACTGTAATCTTATACGAGTTTGGATTTGTTTTGTTGAAAGGCATGCAATATAAATTTTTAATTAAAGAGATTATTTTAATGAAATTTAAATAGAAGTGACTACATAATGTTCGACTTTATTAAAAGTTAAAAAAATATATTTAACTTTTATATTATCTTTTTCATCCTTATAATAATAATGTGACATTAAAATTAATAGTTATAAATTTTTAAATTGAGGGGAAAGTTAATAAAACTTTATATTAAAAAAAGATTACTTATTTTTAGAAATGAAAAATCCAATTCTGAATATCTTAAAATGGATATTCAATCTGGACTGAGGGAACACTTATCTATTAATTCTTCAAATTATAAGTATAGATATAAATATTTTGTAATGAAGAAAATATTATTAAATATTAAAATTTTTAATGTAGAAATGATGATGATGAGAACAGACTATTTCGGTCCAGTAAACAGTGGTTTGGTTGACAATGTACAAGTGACAAAAATGAGGATAAAGCTGCATATCTTATTCCAATTTAATTTATTAATGCCTTCTTTCCTCCTCTTCTCCTTATTTTACTTATGAGCCTCTTTGACCGTAATATTTTCATACTTTTTTTTTCTTTTTTTTTTGCATTAGCAGGCAAAAATATTAATGGGAATAATATTCTTTATTTTTAAAAGAGGTGAAAATATATAATAAGAGAAATTACTCTTGATATGATCGGGAATTCAAAATTTAAACCTCAAATATTCAATCTGAGGTCATTTTATTAATTATAATTTTAATTACATATGCATATGTTATAATTAAAAAATATATAACCTTTTTTAAAATTAAAAGGAGGAAAAAAAACTTGATAAAGTATTAAGAGTAATAAATATAAAATAGTATTAAAAAAGGAGAAATTACAATAAGGAATGGAAACTGACAATTGATTTGATGTAAATTTACATAATTGGTGCATGTGAGCGTTGCAGGAAGCTGGAAAGGCTTTTGGTCAGAAATGTGATTTAAGCTGCAAGAGAAGCATTGATGGGGCCCATTATGGTAATTTTACATACCTTTCTGGGAATTTCTGAATGTAAAAAGCCAAGAAAGGGAATCAAATCACTAGCCTGTTTCTGGGCTGACACTCTCAAATGCTTCCTCCACTACCCTCCACCTTGCACCAGAACACCATACTTGTCTTTTTCTATAACTTCATGCACCCCCCGCCCCCCAGCCACTCCCCATCACCTCACCCCCTCCCCGTCCCCTCTTTTATTTTTTTATTATTTTTATTTTTAATATATATTCATTCACAATATTCTCCCATTTAAAAGATTCTATGCCTTTTAAAATATCTTGAACCACACCAACTAATAATATTGAACTCTCAAAAATTAATATTTTTGAATGAATATACGTGATGTAAATTATCCTTGCTTTAGTTTGATATAAAGAGTCATTGTGAAAATAATCTCATCATTAATAATCAAGGACATTCAAGATATCCCATAATAAGTTAATTATGAAACTAATTAAAATTTACTTATCCAATGATAATCCAACTAATTCAACCCTTAAGTGAGTTGGTTATCATTGTATATGGGATGATCTTGCTTGGTTTTGGTCTTGCCTATATATATATATATATATAAAGGAATGATAGTATGCATTACGGAACATATACTAACAAGTGCTCCAATTAAATCTTTAACGGTCAAAGTTAATGGTTAGTTGTTAAGAAAAAATAAATTCTTCTATAAATAAAGTATTTTTCATAAACTAAATCCTAAAAGGATAAATTAAACCATAAGGATACTTGATTAAATTTTAATTAATTGTTTTAAAAAAATAAGATAATTGACTACTAACTTTGATCGTTAGAGATTTAATTAGAACACTTATTAGTATATGCTCCGTAGCACACACTAACATTTCCATATATATATATAATACTCCAGGTCATAAGTTTATTTGCCTTTTGTAGTATTTCTCTAAATTTAATTATTAAAATGCATGGCATTCATTTAATTATTTACGGTTTATTAGAAGTAATTGTATTTTCGAAATCTTAAAACAAATACTCAAAAAGATACACTATACTATGGCCATGCAAGAGCAAATCAAGATTTGTCCTCAAACCTTGTAATGCTGATGAACATGCCTCTTTTAAGAATCGTGTCCAGCTCTATTTCGTCTTTGATTTTCTAAGCCCAAGAAGATTAGGACATTGAGCACGCTTTATTGACCGGTTTAGGTCAGAATGATCACTCCTTGAAAACATAAGTAGGGCTGCCGATGACCGCAGCACACAGTATAGCTTATTTGTCAAATTGATAAATTCACTCATCCATTATATATTCTCTTTGTCCGAAATTTTATATTTTTAAATTATTCAGAAATAAATTTATTATTTTTTAAATTAATTAAATTTTTATTGAAAAATTGATATTATCATGTTTAAAATGATATAAATTAACTAATTTTTTTAAAAATTTATGGAAATTAAAATGAGACATTTGATTTCGAGTGGAGAGAGTATTGATAAAAGATTGACGCATAGCTATATGTATGTTGCCTTTGGCATTCAGGCGTGACAATTAAGGTACAAGGAAATCATCTAATAATATGCTTTGTCTCCTCCTTTAGAATTGATTTTCAGGCGTGAGAACTAAGATTACCAAAATCATTTTATTCAAAAGCTTTACGTGCTTATGAACAGAGAGTTTAGTCCATTACTTTATGATTCAATAGTTGAACCCCTTGTAATAATAGCCTCAAAAAACTAGCAAGAATGAGTTGAAAATTCAAGCAATTTGCTTGAACCTCTATCGAAGGAACAAAGTTTAGATATTTCAGGTTTACGTGGAAAGATTTGCCATTTGAAAATTAAGGTCTAGACAATAATCAACTTGGATCAAACTTTATTAGAAGATCCTAAATGGAAGAGTTTCAAAACTTTGGTTAGATCAATAATCATGAGATTAAGATTCTGGAGAAAGAAGTGAGTGCAGGCCACTTAAGCCGAAAGAAAAGAACAAATTCCAAATCTTCGAACGATTTGTGGCCTACAAAAAACATTATACAGAAGATTTGATGCTTTGAAAAGCCAGCCACTCACGACGCAGAAGGCTGTAACCGGTTCCAGAGCTACTCTTTCCTGATCAGGATCCATATTACAAAGATCGAACACGTACTATTGCTATTATGGATAAAGAGCAAACACATCTCATCCGGATCCAAATCCTTCCATGCATACTTGTTAAAATTGAATGTTTTATTTTGAAATTAAAATCGATATATAAATATATTTATATATATATATATATAAAATGTTATAAGGGGTTACGAAGCACACCTTATAAAATGCTCTAGATAAATCTCTGATGGTCAAAGTTAACAATCAATTGTCTTATTTTTTTTAAAAAAAATTAAAATTTAATCAAGTACCCTACTGTTTAATTTATCATTTTGGATTTAGTTTATAAAAAATATTTGAAAAAATTCTTTTTTATAGAATAATTTATATTTACTTAACAACTAACCCTTAACTTTGACCGTTAGAGACTTAACTGGAGCACTCCAAAAGGTGTGCTCCGTAGAACTTTATAGCATTACCCTTTATATAATTTGTGTGCTTCATTTTGACCAGTAACATACAAATTCTGTGTACTACGTAACACACAATAGTATTCCTGTATAAAAGAAAGACACCCAAAGCCTAAAATTCAAATAATCCTATTGAAAAAATCACCACAATAAGAGCGTATATACTTTTCTTTCCATCTAGAGTTAAATATCAATTTTTATTTTGTAATGTTTGAATATTATTATATTTAAAATAAATTAAGTAAGGATAATTATTTCAAGGCATCCCTAAATTTTTCAAAAATTTGATATTAACCCCCCAATTATAAATCATCTAGTTTTAACCCTTTAATGTTGAAAAGCTCTAAAAATAGTTCCTTTCATCCATTTTGGGAGTTAAGCCTAATAGGAAGTTGCTACGTTCACATGCCAATTTATAGGGTCAATTTTGTCCTTCAATTTTTTTCTCTCTTCCTTTCCTTCCTTCTTTTTCCTATTCCTTTTCGATTTTGCGGTGGCCATCGACCTACTCCATTGGAATTTTTTAATTTGGTAATCAATTTTGTTGATGACCCATGCCAAGAGAGAGAGTAGACAAGGATGAGAGGAAAGAGGGGAAGCATTCGACAAGAATCTTACCCGTGTTGCTGAATCGATATCCAGGGTTTGCAAGACCCATTTGCTCAATTTTTGGATTTAATTTTCTTGGAAAAACTTATATGTTTGTTCTTTTTTGTAGGTGTCGAGTAAATTAGTAATTGTGAATCTTTATTCTTGGATAGTCGACATTGAGGTTTTGGGGCTTCATCATCTCTGTGAATTATTTGGGAAATAAGAACAACATTGATGCTTTTTACCCAATAGGCTATTGAAATCTTGTGGGTTTATCTGTAAAAGCATATATGCTCCCCAAGGGACTCGCAGATTTCTTGTGGCTATTGAATGCCTAGATTTCATTAAGAGTCCCATCATCAAGCACAAAAAGGGAAGGTGTGAACAAAAAACTAGAGAAAGAAAGTCGGATGGCGAGGTCATCTTCGACAAGTGACTCGGAGGCCATTCCAGCGTTCTTCCATTCAATCAGCTCTGCTTATGCCGCCACTCCTACTAATCTCAAGATCATGGAAATATACATTATGTTTGATGTCCTGACATTAGAAGTGGGTTTATCAATTAGCCCAAACACAATCATCAAAGAAAATCCCTTTTTTTTTGGTAAAAGAAAAAATCCTTTGCCCTTCCTTCTTTGATTTCGGGAAGGGTGTACCAATTGCGGTTGGGTTTGAGTGGATAAGGTGGACGACAGACGAAAGCTGGGAGGGCAGGCAATGTCGCAACGAGTCCACGACGCCGGCAAATGATGGGCGGAGGATTTGGACGAAGGCGTGTATAGAGCAAGACAGATGGTTATAGAGCTTGGCAGAGGAATGAACAATGAGGGTTGGGCAGCAGATCTGAAAAGCAAGTCTGAACGGAGGGAGCAGGGACACTAGTAGATTTGAGTAAGGGAAGAAGGTTAGAACCGGATGGGGTTCAAACCATGAAAGGCTGGTGAAGGGAGGTGGAGAAACGATCCAGATTGCAGGAGAAGAGGAAAAAAAAAGATCAAAACTCAAAAAATCAAAATATCCTTGAAAATCTCCATGTGAGTGGCATAAAGCTTAACGTCTAAAATGGATGAAAGAGCTTTTTTTATTATTTAAGAGTTAAAACCTAACGATTTATATAGATAAAGTGCTAAAATCAGATTTTGAAAAAGTTTAAGAATACGTACAAATAATTACCTTAAGTAAAACTCTTCTATTCAATGAAAGGTATTGACAAAATCAAACATTAATTCTAGACACATAAAGTAACATATTTTATACATGTTTGACTGCCAAGTGATCCAACTCTTGTTTAACTCTTTTTTATATATTCAGTCTTTCAGTCAGAGAGTAATGGATAACAAAGAAATTGGCCTATTTTGGACATGTATTTATTCATCAAGCAGAAAATTTTTAAAATATTTTCCAGAAAAATATAAATTTATATGTAAAAATCTTAAGATACTCTACTAATTGAAAAGGAAAAAAAAAAAGGGATAAGAAATCCAGAAGAAGATTGTTAACCATGCCACATATATAACCATGTTGATGAATTCAAACCCGTAAACCATGTAAAATGAGTACACACGCGAAAGAACATGCTGAAATTGGGTGAATTTTTTAAATTGACTTAATCACTACGAAGACCGAAAAAGTTCCGACAGGATACAAGAGGTATCATTTACTAAAATCTGTTTTTGTTGCATTCGTATTCATAGTCAATAAGCCAGCCAGGCTATATAACCAAATCAGAAATTTGTATATTCCAATGGTTTCATTTTTCCACAAATATATTGCACTAATAGTTCCAGAATGACCATTTTTTACCTCTAATGAGACCAGAGCATTCTTTGAGGAAGATATCATGCTTCGATCCTGTATTGAGCGCCTTTTCGGTGATATAAACTTCTAAAACACGATCTTCTTCATTTGGTGTGTAGTACAACGTTTGATGGCGAAGGAGTTTCAAACAGCTTGCATGTAGTGCGACTGTAATGCTTCCTGTAGAGAGTTCACTGCCCCATCATAGTTTAGGAATCCCATATACCAAAACTCATGGTTATCGATAGAGATAACCTGAATGTACTTTTCAGCATTATTAGTTCTGCTCGCTGAAGGATTAACTGCTTTAAGCTGATGCAATGGTATAACAACCTAAGCACATTCAAAAAGAGAGCTGAAATGTTAACAAATGTTTAATACTGCATCTGCAATGATATGAACATCTAAGAACTCGGATATAAATCCCATAAATAAGGCCCCCCCCCCCCCCCAAAAAAAAAACCTCTGACAAAATGACTGTAAAAAAATAGAGAGGATCAGGTAAATACAGCTTTCATTGGTGACACCTTCAATACCAGATCAACATATAATTTCAAAAACATAAGTCTCCAAAGAAAGTGGCATCGAGTTCAAATATCAACTAGAGACTCCTACTGAAATATCATATCGACAGATATACGAAGTACTGTTTCAAAATAAAGATCTAATGCTTTTGTTCAAAATTTAGCAAAAACCTATGGCATTGTCAGGTCCATGAAAGAGATATCTCATGTTCAACTGTGGGTTCTAATTTTAAAATGGAAAATTTTGAGAAGCAATTGCACGGAAGTATTGCACTAATTCTTGTTTATGATTCAAGTTCTTTTAAGCTTGTAACCATCGTTCTCTTTACCAAGTTTTCCCCTTGTATAACACAAGCTTAAAAATTGTTATATTTCAAGAACAATGCCCCAACAGACCAAATCAACTTCAAAAATTACAGCAGCGTGCAGGTTTTACTTCAGCATCCCAATCCACTTTGTTTTTTGCTTCCAAATTTCCAGTGAACAACAGTTAGCTATCCACTGAGCACTGAAATAGCAGGAAAGCAAAAGGTTTTGGCATGTGAAAAGTGAATAGGATATGGTGCACACTTCGTCTTCGGAATGAGAAAAACTAGCTTCTGGGAAAACTGTAAACAGGGAGGCCATTTTCTTTTCATTTGCAGATCATAAAATTGAAAGACAAACTGCATCAACATTGCGACCACTAAATGTCAAACCAAAATAGAGCTCGAGGATTCAATATGCTTAAAGTACGAAATTAAGAATATTAGCATTAGCATTTTCTTCAAAAATGTCATCATAAAATTATGAAAATTTATACTGTTAACAAGGATTCAGTTCATGTATATATATTTTTGTTCAATATCCTGCAATTTCAGTTTCTAATACTAAAAACTAATCAGATGTATTCCACATAATCCATCATAACATCTATACTTATCACCATCCATGAACATTTAATCTATTAATATAAACTAACTCAGATGAAATAATCCACAAAGACAACTAGTTCTTAGAGCAATGACGAATCAAAATAAATTAGACAGCAGAGAAAGAAGCACCTTTATATTAAAGATGAAATAATCAATTACGATTTCATACTACTCCATATCAGTCTGTCTAATGTGAAACATCCCATTTTAACTTTAACAAATATTTTTGAAAAAGATTGGCATGGTTAATATTAAAATAAAAAAATCAGTTCGTATTAAAATTTTAACTAAATTAAGAAATAGGACATGCAAGACGTGAACATAAAAACTAAGGACATTCAATTTCAGTTAGAAGGAGTATATTGTTTACATAAATCTCCGCAATGCTGCTTGCTTGTACCTTATAAAAGCTCCATTCAGTCTTGTCATCAACCTTATATGATAGAGGGTTGTCACTACAAAATGCAAGCTTTGCAGTTGAAACATATAGAATACCCATCACTGGACCAGCTGATGTAGACAGATAACAAGCATACGAATTTTGAAGCTGTTCTTCAGGAACTGTCTCAAATGTTTGGCGAAATATTTTCTCATAGCCACCTTCAGCCAGAACCTTTGTACTCTGTGCAAGTCTCCCCAGAGCAGCATCAGCCAAACTGGGGCTTGTTTTCACTATGGCAACAAGAAACGGCTATTTTAGCTTCAGTAGTGTAACTAATTTATTTCATTCTATTAGTAGCACAGCTCATAGCTCCATAACCCATTTGCTGCCCAGAAGTTCCCCTCCCACAAATCCCTGTCCTTAGGGGCCCCAAACGAAAGTTAACTAGGTACAAATTTTAGAAAACAAATAATGGAGTTATAACATTAAAGTATCTTAAGTTTAAACTTAAGAATACAACCAGTAGATGTACAATGCTGACGACTTCAAGAAACAGATACTTTTTGGGATTTGTGAGTAGATTGAAAAGAAATTCAGTGACTCACATAAATAACTGAAAAGCTATAATTTTCTCCCTTAAGTTACTGAATAAGTTAAATGATAACTTGGCTAAATATGATATGTTACTTTAAATGACATTGAACTGATTCTTTCATATCCAATGAAAGGGCGATGAACATTGACAGGAGACCATGTTACCATCCAGGTATTGTGTTGTAACTGACGGAAATAATTCATGAAAAATATGATCCTCCACAGAGAAACATCCACGTTCAAGCAATCTGTACATGAGGCTTCCTCTTCTTAGTGAAATAAGTCGGGTGAAAATGTATGATCTGACTAAAAAAGGATACAAGGTGATGCTCTACTTTTTTTTCTCCTTTTTTTCAATGGGTCTGTTGGACGCACTCAAATGAGTAAAGATTTAGTTTCTTATAAATGACAACTTTTTCTTCATTTCTTTTTCCCTTTTTTTCTGGGATGCATCAGGGAGGGGACATGGATTGTTTCTGGAACCTATGTCACACAGGTAAAGAGCTCCTTTATCACTGAGATACTTACCCTGCCAAACTATCTAACAGACACTTCAAACATGAAAAACCAACATTTCCATTGAGAAAGAAAATGATAAAATACAAAAGAAAGAGATGTTATGAAGCAGTAAATGAACCAATCTTAAAATACTTCTAAGATCCAACTACATAATGCTTTGGGTGACAACTTATCCACTAGCCTATGTTACTCCCTCAATGCATCAGATTTGTTTGTAAGTCTTTTTCTGCAAGCTTTGTTGAAGTTGAGTGCAATTTGCTTTGATAACCAGTTCCAATCCTTCATAGGATATCTAAATATCAATTGGGTTCAATATAAGCCAACATGGTTTGACAAAGTTTCTAACATCACTCGATACGATTTGCTTCTTCTTTTTTTTTTTTCCCTTTTTGCACCTTTCAGTGTGATGTAGATCATCATACAGAGATCTCAACTGAACACAGAATAATTAGTAGAAAGGAACAAAGGGTTGGATTCTCACAGTTATAATACCAAACTTGTGAAGTATGACCAGGCCTATACTGGAGTGAAAAGAAAAATAAATACAGAAAAAAAGATATGGACACAGATAGGGGACTTTATTCCTCTCTTTCCATACTTCTGACAGAGGAAAAAAAGAAACTGAAAATGAAAATGAAATGCCAACTCTGAAGACTTACAGATCATGGAGAAAAAAGATTGTAGCTGAAGAAAAGGTACTGACGACATTGTTCATCAGTCTACAATCTTCTTGTTATCACCTATTACTTTAATTCATTTTCACTCCCACCATTTCAACCTTTTGGAATTACCCGTTTGCTTCACCCATAACTTGATCAGAAAGAGCATGTTATAATATTAGATTACATGGAAGGAAAGCAGAGCCCACAACCTCAATAAAAATGGTTAAAAATGGGCTTGGAACTAACTCGACCATAAAAGCTAACTCAAGGGAGAAGTTTGTCCAAGTCCATATATACTAAGACATCTAGAGAGTGAAATTCATACAAATACTCTGATGCCATGTTAAAAATGGACTTGGGCCTAACTTAGCCCCAAAAAATAGCTCAAGAGGAAGATTTGCCCCAGGCCATATATATTACAATTTACCCTTACAAATATCCGACATGGATTCTCAACGAAAATCATCTCAACCAGAAGAAGATATTTCCTGACTTCCAATCACTGTTATCTTGTTAATGGAAATGCCTAAAGATTTCCTAGTTTGTTCTAAACCAATGATTATAGGAAAAGTTATAACGAGAACAAATAGATAAGGAAATGTTTAGCTTGTTGGGAGTTACCACAAGTTATTCTTAAGGGAAATAATTTTAATCCAGTGCAAAGGAGTAACTTTGAACCAATGAAAAGAAAACATCTTTATAACCTCATGCGGAAAACAAGTACCCGTATATGTGTTACTCACAATGTTGCCAAGTATTGCCAGCAAGGTCCTCTGCTTTCCGAGTTGCTTCCCCAACCTTCTTCCTCCATCTCCCAAAAACATCTTTTACAGTGTCCATTGTATCTGCGACACAAAAAGTGGTAATGAAGTCACCACAATTTCCCTACCTTTATTAGGTTTACAACGCATCAACATTTTACATAATCTTTAAAGAAGAATTCAAATTTCCTCCACCTAATTAATCATTTCCATCACCAAATTCATCATTGCCATCTATCCATTCAATTCTCCACACAAGTATACAGACACGTTTAAAGATTTGACACATAAAAGTACCCATCAGAATCAAACAAAATCAACAAGAGCATGCATCAATCAAAACACAAGTCATGATCAATCTACCCAAAGGCAAAAGCACTCCTAGATACCCAAACAAACACGAAAAAAAGCTTACTTTTCATATTGAAAGACGACGAATTATCAGAACTCGTCAAAGAATAAGTGACATATGGATTAGATCCGCGATCCTCAGAAGACCTTGGAATTTCTGATTCCATCACCAATTCCTGGCTCCACCGCACAGATTTCTTCGATCTGCTGGGAGGACTCGCCGATTTATTGCTTCCACTTCCACTGCCACTTCCATTTCCGTTATCATCATCATGATTCGCATTACTATTGCTCTCATTGGCTACACCGCCGGAATTATTTTCGTCTTTTCGTTTTTCATCCTTCTGATTTCCATTCTCCTCACGCTTATCCTCTGCATTTCCTTCTCCAGATTTTGGATCCGGCACTGAACTAGGATCCTTCTTTGCCACCTCTGCCACTTCTTTCTTTTCGCGGCCATTGTTCTCTTCACCTCCTGTCTTTGGTTTCTCCATAATTTCAACCTCAAACTATCTCCGACTACGGTCCTTGCAGAAACTGGTGAGGGCGCGTGGAATTTACAGTTGTTTTGGGTTGTTTCCTCGTACCACTAACGATTTGGACGTTGAAATGAGAGCTTTACCAATAGTAGAAGAAGTTGATTGGATGGGGTTACCGGTATTATCGGTGTCCATCCTGGGGTTGAGAAGTGAGAAGGGAACCGGCTTTTCCGACGCGGGAAAAAGCCAGTAAAGTTAAAGTGACGGTCGTCTTTGGCTAACGAAATGCGGCAGGGACTCCTTAGCCTGAAAGACTGATACTGATAGTCTCCTCATTTTATTTTTTTTTAATACTATAATTTAATGAGAAAAATTATCAATATAATAAATATATGTATTTTTATATATTTATTTATATAATAGTTTCGATCAACTAAGTCTGCTAATTATCATGATTATCTAAGGTAATAATTCTGATCATATTTTAATATATTTACATTTTAAATTATTTGAGTATTTAGTTGATACAAAAATAATATGGATATCAGATTTGATTTTGATTCACCTATCAAATTGGTACTTGAATAATGTCTTATTTTAAACTTTAGCTTCTAATGGATCTGCACGAAGAGTCTAACCCGGCAACAACTAGTTTAAAAAAAAAGTTACTAATAAATCAATATTCCTTTTCCCTATCAAATCTAGTTTAGAAATTCCGAAATCGAAATTGAGATTAACTTTTATTTCCAAATTTTTGGCAAAAAAGAAAACTAATTGTGAGATAATTAAGACTATATAAAAAAAAAGCTACTGCACTCTCTATGATATTAAAGAAATAATGTCGCAAGGAGAATTTGTGTAAATAAATGACTTTAAAAATTTAGAATCAATATTTTTATTAATACAGATACAGCATATGAATTTACTTCAGAATGAATGAACAAGATATTATAGGAACAAGTTCTTCCCATGAAAATACAGATAATTCAGTAGAATATATTGGAGAATATAATTAAGATATATTGGTAGAGATAAAAGAAAGTTAAAACAAATACAAGGAGAAAACTTTTCCTTGTCAAACTACTTCGGATTTAAAGAAAATATACTAGATAAACTAGTTATTAAACATCATCTTTTTTATGGATTAAATATTTGAGAAAGAGCTTTAAGAAGTTTCTCTTACTTCTAATAAAGTAATGATATCTTTACTTTTTAAAAAAGATATTCAAGTATATAAATATATATATATTTAAAAATATTTATATATTTATAAATATAAATATTTATATATACGAAAATGCTATAGAATGTTTCGGAGAACATTTTTGGAGTGCTCCAATTAAATATCTAACGATCAAAGTTAAAATAATAAATAAAATTTAATAAGTATCCATAGGATTTACTTTATTCTTTTATAAAAAGCATTTGAATTTTTTTTTAATAGTAGAATTTTTTTTTTTTAACAACTAACAGTTAACTTTGACTGTTAAAGACTTACAGGAACACTAGGTAATGTGTGCTCCGTTTCATTCCA
>JAOXNR010000028.1:18524400-18556789 GCA_028571225.1 Parsonsia alboflavescens
TTCAGTTTCGAACAGTGAATTCGAATTCTACAGTGTCTCAAGAATATTGTCGTTTTATTCTTGATTCTCCCTTTTCCAACAATAAAACTTTCGAGTGAAGTTGTTTGTCGAAAAAGGTTCTACCTTCTCTATAGACATGAACCAATCGAAAATGGCCAAGAGCCATCCTCGCTTGCACCTCCTTGAACTTCCGATGCAAACTTCAAGAGACGGAGCAATTTCCATTCACCATATCTACCACACTCTTAGAGTCCATCTGAATAAGTACTTGTAAAAATTTTCTTTCAAGCAATAACTCAAACCTTTCAATAGAGCTTCTATCTTAGCCATCTGAAAAAGGACAAAATTGGAAAAGAATAAGAAAGGAGAATCATATTTCAAGAAGGAGACTATTTGGAGGATTCTTGGATTAATTAGAAGTCAAAGAGGAGAAGAATTAAAGTTGCTTAAAATTCTAGAAGATATTGAAGACAAAGTCAAAGAGGAAAACTACTTCCTATTCGTATTAGGAAAATACTTCTTTTGCAATAGTTAGTTTTAGTATCTTAGTTATCTATAAATAGGGTGGTTTTCAAGACAATATCATTTCAGATCAGATCATCTCTCATAATTCTTATTCTATCTTATTATCTTTATTGTTTTGAGATGATGATGAGTAGTTAGTTTATTTGTTCTTGGATTGCAATGGATTCTTAGTCAATTTATTTGAGTTAAATCTTTTTTCTTCATATGATGATTATGCTTTACTAATTTATTTGTTCATTTTTTATTTGTTAAGAAGACTGACCATCTTTATATTTGACAAAACCTTTAGGAATTGAAAGAGGACTTTTGGCTTTGGGGTCTATGAACAAATAAATCTTGTTAGAATTGACTTGTGATGAGTTAATTTTATGCGTAATTAGGATAGACATATACGTAAATACCTTGGGTCGCTATATTTTGACTTATTCTTCATCTACTCATTCTTTTTTGCATTGGCATAGATATGTAGCTTTTGTAATTGATTGAATAAGTTCTTTAATTGCTTGAAAGATAATTAAAGGAATTTATATGTCACGATTAATCAATTTGTATAATTATTATATGTTGAAAAGGATTTTCTTACTTGAATTTGTTTTTGATGAAATTGTAACCCTAGACTTTTTATTCATTAATCGTTTCTAAAATATTTTTATACCTCTGTTTTTAAATCTTATAAACTCAACCTTTTTAATTCCTTTGACTTGGAAGAAAATTGTTTCTTAGTGATTGATATTTGTTTTTATTCATAAACTTTTTGTACGACGATACTTATTTGATCACTTTATTACTTATTAATGATACGTATACTTGCGTATGCAAATTGGCTAACATTAAGCAAAAAATAATTTTATTTTATTCTTTATAATTATTTTGATTTTTATAAATTACTCTCTTCACTCTCCTCTCCATTTTACCATTTTTTTTTCTCTCTCCTTGATTGAAATATGTGAAACACTTAATTGATTTTTGAAAAAAGTGACAAATAAAGTAAATTTATTAAGGGGCAGAAAATGAAATTCAAATCTATTTTTGTATTGAAATATGTAAGCGATAATTAATATTTTTAAATCATTATCCTTTTAAGCAATTACTAGTTTGGGACGAGAAAAGTAAATAAAAAAAAATACACTCTTTGTAAGTTTAATAAATCATTTACTAATGAGTAAAGAGTGAAATAAGAAGATGACCAAAAAAGGACATTACAAGTTAACAATTATTCGTGTCAGCAAACTTCTGATCTTTGATCAACTCAAGGAATTATTTTAAAAGTAAAAAAGGGGGAAAAAAAAAAAAAAAAAAAAGATCATCTTTGATCCAGATTTCAGTGTTGAACTTTTTTGCATCTATCGTATCATCTTCTGTGGCGGTTCAAATTAAGATTACAATAATATCCCAAAGCAGAAACGTACGACGTGTCCCCGCGGCTTAATTTCTCTTGGCCATGGTTTGGTCGCAAGGACGAGACATTGAGATGGCACACTCTGTACTGTCTCGTCCATACTTCCTATAAAAAGAAACAAAGAAAACATAGACCTCAACAACGATAAATAAAGAGGAGTACAGTTTGATGAAAGAAAAATAATTAGTACGGCATGAAATTTTATTATTATTATTATTGGATTTAATTTAGAGAGCAAACCACTCATCACAATGTGTTGCTGCCATGTGCAATATATCTCCCTTTGCTGCAGACAGGAAGGTCTCTGTACAGCCTCATTTTTATTTCTTCAGCCGTTTCTGTTGGATTCTACACGGTTTCCCTTTTTCCAAGTATCTTCCCGGGTTTTGATTCCGTAGCTAGGTAGAGACGATCGATTAGGTTGAAAGGAATGAAACTCTCACACCTAAATTCATAATTAAATATCTCATCTTGATCGATACAAATATTTTTTTAAAAAAAATTGATATGATCATTTACAATGTAACAAATTTTAATTTCTCAAAAAAGAAAAAGTAAAAACTAAATTATAAAAATGTAACATCTAATTTTGAGCAATTTCAAAGGAAAATAAGAATAAAGATAGTAATTAATAGTGATACCTCATTCTAATAGTTATCCTTGAACTTCTATGTACAAAACTTTTTTTAAAAAAAATTAATAAAATCAGTTTAATTGTTAGTGAAGTTAACATACTTTAAAAAAAAAATGTTAAATTCAAATCAGTTTTCACGTACCTCGACTATTAATTAGGATCTGCAACTCACCAAATTAACATACTTTTTACTCACACATATCTTCCAATACAATTTTTTTTGAAGTGTTTTTATTTTTATATAATATTTGTAATAATAGAGTACTAAGAGACAGAGAGTGCACTCTTTAATACATATTTGTGATATATAATTTATGTTACATCATTAATCAATAAAAGAAAAATTACACTTGTCTCTTACATATGTAAATACTTCTTTATTAGGGTAACATAAATTGTGTAATGCAAATATTTATTAGACGAACGGTAACTCTAAAGGGATTAGGACCTTTTAGTGATAAACTGTTAAGGGCAAAAACAAAATAATAATAATAATAATAACAATTAAGGATAATGGTTCAACTAGAGAAAAAGAAAAGGTTAATATTTTCTTGACATTCTAAAATGACACATAATTGTGGGGGGGTTTTTCTCTTTCTTCCTGAATTAGGAAAATTAATGAAGAAGAAATTAAACCTCTAAAGCAATACTTAATTTGAGCCAAAGAATCTTAAACCTTTAGCTGTAAAAGAAGTTCAATGATTCCTTAATTAACATATCTGGCAATTAGAGATGTTCCTTTTGACTCTTAAATTAATGAAGCAGTAGTTAGTCAACAAAACATGTATAATGCTCTATCAACGGAATTAAATTTCTTTCCAAAAAAAAAAAAAAAAAACTGTAATATTATGATGCTCTCTATAGAAAATTATAAAGGGAAAGCTTTACATTGTCACAAAAATATTTCTGTCTTTCTATGTCCTGTCCAAAAAGAGTAGACATAAGAGAGAAATTAAAAGTGTTCGGACATAAGTGGAGAAACCGGACTACATAAATCATCTAACATGAAAACTACTGCCAATTTGTTCGTTTCTTAATCAGCGTATGAGTCCAAGAGAAGGAGAGAAATCTGCCTGAAAAACAAATGCTCGTGGCTGCTTTCCTTCTCCAGAGGCCCAGAAGGCCCTTCTCCTGCGCCCTGTCCCTGTCTCGGACCTATGATCCCTTATGGTAACATGATTTTAAATTTATTTGTACTGGATATATATATATATATATATATGTTGTTATGGATTGACAAAAAAATTTTCTTTTTTTTTAAAGTTTTCCTAAAGAATATATAGTTTATGAGAAATTAAAATTTGAAAACAAGACCTAATAATAATGATTATAAGTTTTGGCCTTAGATTGTACTGGCCCACTTCATATCATTTTAAGTTTCTTTTTAATTATTATTATTATACAAAAGAAAAGGTGCATTCCAACTGATTAAAGTTCAATATGGTTGAATATAGTAGTTATAAAAAATAATTATTTGATTGTGAGAAGAAGGTGCTTGAAGTTTTCTTATGTGGAGGATATATTTATTTATTTTGGTGGAATATACTTAATTTCCAATACATGTTTTGGGTGTACTATTGTCAATTTTTGAATTAAAAGTCTCAAAAGTATAGAAAATAAAATATTTGGTAGTGGTCTAATTATTATCGTGGTAATGGTTGTCAAAGTCACATTCATCTAGAATTGTATAACCAAGTTGAATGTGAAAATAGTGGTAACATGACCCCTTTTTGTCTTGCATTGGATGAAATTGGTGCTATAAGATAGAGTTTATAATCAATTATTAATCCTGATTCATCCTAATTATATGTCTTTTGTAGTTATTTTTTTAATATTAAGATGAAAGTATGTGTGATATTAGGGAAAAAATGAGTAAGATATTCATTCAATTATCAATAACAACTTATAATAAGGAATAAAAAAAGTAAGGTCAAAAGACTTATAATTAGGGATAGTGGAATTGGATTATGAAACCATATTTTTACCAATAAACTTAATATTTTACTAAATGACAAAAAAAAAAAAAACCAAAAGAAATACTTTAGTTGTTAATTATTAATTGAAACTCCCTCTATCACCAAATATAAGTCACTAACCGTTATTTGAAGAAAAAAAAATTAAGGTAATATTTTTCCCCCTTAAAATACCCCTATTTAAATGATAATTAAACTAACAACAACATATAAGAAAAAGAGAAAAGAAAGTGATGAGGATAATATAGGGAAAAAAAACCTTTAAAAAGTTAATTAATTAATAATAATGACTTATAATTAGTAACAAGAAAAATTAGTAAATATGATTTATAGTTAGTGGTGGAAGAAATATTATTTAGTTAATAGTTGTACTAGTTTGCATTAGTGGGCTTAATATAAATGCACAATCTAATAATGATGATAGAACATGAATTCAAACAAGAAGTTAGATAGAAAAATTATAAACTACACTGATCTCTCTATTCTGCTTTCTTGAAATGCCATTGACTAAAGTGTACTAATTTGAAGAGATCATTTCCCACTCACACATGGAGAAAAGAATTCCCAACAAAAAAGAAGAAAAAGATAAGCGAAATTAAACAAGAAAACATATGCTCTGCTTAATCATTTGGATCTTTTTGTAGACAAAGACAGACAAACAAGCACAAATACATTCTATGCGTCATCTCACTCCTTTTTTTGTCCTTTCTTCTTTTTCCTTTTTAATATGTGTAGTTACTCTCAATATTCCTTTTCGGGGCCAAAAAAAAAGAAAATAATAATATTATACTAAATAATATTCCTTTCGTCATTAAATATAAGTCACTAACTTTCATGATAATCGAACTAACCATAACATATAAGAAAAAGAAAGAAATAAAGGTAATATAGAAAAACCATAAGAGACATAAACATTCTTTATATAAATACTTGGCCCCCTGCAGGAATTTCCATGAACCACCACAAATCTCACACATAATAATGATATACAATACAATGATCATGCAATATCCAGCAGTCGGCTCCGGCACCCTTACAAGTGGCGCAACCACCGTCGACTGCCAGAAGCAGGTCAGGTCATGGAGGCTTCTCCGTTCTCTAATGGAGCTGCTTATCCCAACCTGCAACTGCACCAACTTTGTTGAAGAAGCAGAAAACGATTTCAAGCAAGAAAAATGGCTTCACCATTACTACTACAAACAACCAAATTTCACGTCCACCACCTCTTCAACCACCACCATTACGGGCACCATATTCGGTTCCCGGAGAGGGAAAGTTAGCTTCTGCATCCAATCAAACCCTAAATCCAGCACCCCATTCCTCCTTCTTGAACTCGCAATAACTACTGAAACTCTCGCAAGGGAAATGAAAAGTGGGCTTCTCAGAATAGCACTGGAATGCAAAACCCACGACAACTGCTCCGGCTTCGGCTTCGGCTCCGGCTCCGGCTCCGGCTCTTCTTCTTTGCTGTCAACGCCGGCGTGGACAATGTACTGTAACGGAAGAGAAACCGGGTTAGCGGTCAAAAGGAGGCCGACGAAGGCTGACGTGGAGATGTTGCAGAGGATGGAATCAGTTGTTGTGGGTGCAGGAATTATCAGTGGGAATTATAAGGAAATTCAAGATGTATTGTACATGAGGGGTAAATTTGACAGAATTCAAGGATCCTCAAACTCTGAATCGTTCCATTTGATGGATCCGGATGGGAACATTGGGCAAGAACTCAGCTTTTTCTTTCATAGGTCACGTTGAATATCATCGTTCATGGAGGTGCTAGTAGTGCTTTGTTTTGCTGTACAATTTTAGAATTTTTATTTTTTTTGGGCTGATTTTGTTGTCTTCTGGCACCCTTGTCTTTTTGAGTTGTGCTTTTGTTGCATGGCTTTTTTTTTTTTTAGTACTATTTGCTTGGGATGTGGGAGCAACCAAAGTTCAGGTGAGCCTAACTAAATGTCTGGCATTTAATTAATTCATATAAATATATATATAAATATATATATATATATATATATTAATGTACGGTTCTTAATTTCAATATTTTCAGAGTCGGACCGATCATTTGAACCGAAAATTTATTAGTTCATTATTCAATAGTTCAACCGCAATTGAACCTTAATTGACTCACTTAATTTAATAATTAAAAATATTTATTTGATAGATTGAAATATATCAAAATAATAATAATTTATTCTTAAATTAACAATATATATGCATAAAATAAATGAAAAGAACATGGATTTAGGATTAATTTATAACTAGCCATAAAAACCTATAAACCTCTCATAATCTCATATTTCATTGAAATAAAAAAATCCTAAATATAGCACATATTAGAACTTACAACTCTAGATAAACTCTAAAATAGAGAAGAGATTTGAATATAATGATAGAGGTTTTAATGGTTTTATTACAACTCTAAATATAAATAATAACCTATTTTCCTTTATTTTAGTGGTTTTATAATTGAAGACCATGTTGTTTTTTTAAAATGAATGTTTTTAAATTCGGAGTTGATGATAGAGGTCTCAAGACTTATAGAATAAAATAAGGATGGTAAATCTGAAGAAACGACAATAAGTGTCTTGTTTTAAAATGATTTTCTAGTTTAACGAATTATGAGAAATTTTTAAAATTGATTATAAAAAAAGTTTAAAAAACAACATTTAAAAACAGGACACTTGTTCCGCTCTCTCTCTCGTAGCCCTTGCACTTAGTCTCTTTCGCCTTTTCCAGCCAAATCTCAATGCCACCTCCTGTTGGTGCTTTGATCTTGATTGTCTCCTTCCTACTTTCTTTAGTTTGTTCAATCCACCCTCGCCTGTTTGGTCTATAAACCACGAAAGATCTCTTCTTTAGAGGATCTCGTCAAATTAAGTTTAAGGCTGTTGAACAAGATTATGTAAAGATCTATACACTTCTCTCCATTTTCATGAGGCTTTGAGTTTATCTGGAGTAGATCTGAACTCCTTCTCATATCTGAAATGGAGTCGAGCAGAGGGAAGTTGTCGGTAACGGAGCAGAGAGAAGATGCTGCCACAGAATGAGATGCTGTCGACGCTACAAAAAGATACCATGAAAAGCTGGAGATGCTGCCAGAGCTACCACTGAATTTGGATTGAGTCATTCAGTTGCAAACTGCAGTTGAAAGCGGAGACTGAGAGAAGAAGAGAAAAATTTAAAAAAACAGGAAAGGCTTAGGTCAAAATTTGGAAATGAACATTGTTTATTTATCAATTGAGTGTCTGAAGTTTTTAATTTTATGAATTTAGCCCCAAATTTTTTTTAATTGAATCGGTTAGTCTGTTCACTAGTCGACCTGTCCAACAGTTCACCAGTTGAACTGGCCGACTCAATCCGATCTGCACTTCAGAGGTCGGTTTTCAAGATCCTCTATTTTTCCCCTCGAATTGAACCTATCATAGGTTCGGTTCCTGATTCAACGGATCAAATTGGCCGGTCTAATCTGATCCAAAAAATCATGCCTAATTTACACTTCATAGCCCATTCAAGGATATCCAGTGGGTAAAGTAGTGAATGCATAGACAATAGGTCTCAAATTCGAATCCCACTCATAGCCTTTTGAATTAGCTGATTGAGATTTCAAATGGAAAGTTTCAAAGGGAACACTGGTTAATTTGATTAATTAAGGGAGTATTGTAAACTTATTAAAAATAGTTTACAATTAACTGAAACTAGGTAAATTACCCGTTCCTTGCACGTAATTTTGATAAAATAATATATTATAAATAAATTTTCTAATCATAAAGTTTTTAAAAGAGTTAAATTTTCTAAAAGTATTATTCAATAATTATAAATATTCATTAAATTAACTTGAGACTTTCAAAATTTATAAAAGAAGTGTAAAACTTGAATATGTAAAACTTAAATTGAAAATATGGGAGTTTTAGCATTGGGGAATTTTAGTTCATACTACTACAAACAACAAAGAAATTTAAGAAACTAAAATAAATTAAAATTTTTTGTCACTATAATAAATTAATATTAAAAACTAAGATTTATTTATTTTTATGTCAATGGCTCACCTCTTGTCCCTGCTTCTCCGACTCCAATCCCGAATCAGGCAGGTCTTGCTCCGATTGGCCTATTTAAATTGAGATAAGAAATCATTTATATATCTAACTTAAATTTCAAAAGAAAATTAGGGAAAAAAAAAGAGTATGAAAAGAAATTAAGAGGAGATTTAATTTTATATATATTCGAGATTGGCTAAAAAAAGCAACTATAGAGCGCAATTGGAGCATTGACATCGTTTCTTCTTCTGCGTCTGGGGTGAAATCAAACCATTCGAAGTGACTGCAAAATTGAACTTCCCGATAAAAAAAAATTCTTTTTTTTCTAATTTCCGTTCGCCATTCTCTCCTTCTCCCCCAATCTTCAGCCACCATTCTTCCCTAACCCAATCCAGTCAGATTTCACTCATTCCGTAAAGACTATTCTGGAAGCACTCACCACGAAACACCAACATCACCATCACGGAAAAATTCATCAGTGGAATCCGAGGCAGAAGTAGTGGACATGGTTTGGTTAACCTTACATTTTATGCAGATGGCCCTACCTCCATCGCTGCAGTGAGAAGAAATGCCGATTGACACCGATTGCGATGATTTCGATTTTCAGTTTTAAGGGAGGCATCAGCAGTGCAACCGAGCCTCCAGGTCACGGAATTGCATGCCATGAACAGACACGGAAGGCCCTTGGGGCATCTTGCCACGATTTCTTGGAGATTTTACCTGTAAATGTAATTTGTCAGCGTGTGCTTTAGAATAAAACTGCTTAGTTTATAAGACTGGAAATTTGATATTGATAAAAACCTATTGCTTTAGAATAAAACTGCTTAGACTGGAAATTTGGTATTGATAAAAACCTAACATTAGAAAATTTTGAGATATGAAATTAAGAGGATAAGTTAATATTCCGGAAAAAATTCCGGAAAAAGGAAGTTTATGTATGTATGTATTGGAATTCTCACCATATAAAAGATTTCTGTATGTGAAAATTTCAATAGAAGGTTGGGAGAAAAAAAAAACCAGTCAAACAAATCATATAGAAGAGAAAATTTCAAGAGAAAGTATATAAAAAAAAAAAAAGAAAAAAAACTCCAAAATCATTTACCTTTTAAATAGAAACTAGTATAATACCCGCACATAGTGAGAAAAGTAGTTCAATTTGTAACTCATCACCGGTCCAAATTAAAATTTTTTTTAAAAAATAAATGTTCAAAAAATCAAAATATATTCTTTTGTAATTTTTTTGTATAACTAATAATTATTTTTTCAAAAATAAAATATTTTGTCTACCTTTTGTATCACTTCAAATAATTAAAGTCACATCAGTTAATATAGTTTTAGATTTCATTATGAATTATTATTGATATTGATAACTTATATTGTAATGTTCAAAAAATAGTCTTTTCTTTTTTTGTATTACTAATACTTATTTTTTCAAAAATTAAATATTTTTTTCACCTTTTATATTACTTCAAATAATTAAATTCACATTCATTAATATAGTTTTAAATTTCATTAATAATTATTATTGATACTGATTACTTATATTGTAAGTAAATTCTTTTATTTTGGTTATATTAAACAATATTATTAATTAATATGTTATCACTATTTACTTAAATAAGTTGAATGAATTTTTTATTCTTATAAACTAAATAAAATAAACATTGCATTAAAAAATATTATGATCATTTTATTTTATAAAGAATTTTAGAATACAAATATTTATATTAATTAACTATTTAATATTTAATTAATTTTATTCACAATATAATTAAATGAATTTATTAAATATTTATTTAATTAAAACTATTACTATCCTTTTATCTTGTAAAAAATTCGATCAAATTATGAAAAGTATTTTTAGAAAAATTATCTTTGATTTATCCTTAGAAATGTAATAAATTAAAATAAAAACGTAACTACAAAAAGAAAAAAGAAAACTCAACATGTCATTAATAATATTTTTGAATTATCAATAATAGATTTTTTTGATTATACAATTATAAAATATGTAACTAAAAAAGGTAAATTAATGTCATTAAAAGCAATATGTGGGAATTCATTAATAATGGTGGATAAAGTATAAAATAAAAAAAATGTAATTAAAAAAGGTAAATTAATGTGTCTTCACTACCCGTTCAAATTAACATCTTTTTAAAATTAAAACATGACAAATATTTATGTATAATTTTCAATTACTTTTTAGAAAAATTCATTTAATTATATTCATAATAGTTAATACAAATCATTTTAAATTTCACATGATGTAATGATGGTTTATTATAGATATTTTCCAATTTTATGTTAAGTCTACTTTTATGTGTCGTTGTATTTTTAAATTTTATTTAATAATATGTTATTTTAAATAAATTGAATGAAATTTCCCCTTTTTCTCTTTTTTTAAAAGGAAAATTTAAATAGTATCAAAATGATTTTTTTTTTTGCACTAATAAATATTATTATCACTTTGAATTATCCTTAGTGTACAACTATTTTTTAAAAAAAATATAACTAAAAAAGTCAATCAATTAATGATCCACCTCTCGTCCACATTGTCATAATTTTTAAAATTCATATTACATAAAAAAAATCAATGAATTCTTATGATTTAGTTTTATTATTCTAAGAAATTATTTTTTCAAATTTTCTATTTATCCATATTACTTTTAAAAAGACAAACAATTTTCATGAATTCATGACAGTTATTCAGTACAATTTTTATTATTATTTTATTGTTGATTTTAAAACTTATTTATAAATTAGATTGTACGTAAATTTTATGTTATTTTAATTATATTAATAATTATCCTAATATGCATTGTTACTTGTCACCAGTAAAAAATTAATATTTTTTACCAATTAAAGATTAATATATTTTTTAAAACTTTATATATAAATAAATAATTATATTTATATATATAAAATCAACGAAACTCTTATAATTTTTTATATTATACAAAATAATTTTTTCAAAAATTTCTATCATTATCTACTTTCTTTTAAAAGATATACCTACAATATTTTAAAGTTAAATATTAAAAATCCTTTTGATTTTAGGATAAAAACCTGCTTGATAAACTGGAAGATATTAATAATAGTTGTATAAAATATAAAATAATAAAATTGAAAATACAAATATAAATAAAAAATAATTTAATGTGTTATTCACTACTTGTTTAAATTAATATCTTTTATAAAATTAAAAATTCAAAAATAAGAACTGATTTTTAATTACATGTTAGAGAAATTAAATTAATTAATTGAATTCATATTAGTAAATATGGTTCTTTTTAAAATTGGTTTATTATATATTTTTTCAAATGATATTGTATTTTAAGTTTACTTTTTTTAAAAAAGAAATTAATTTTCTTTTTTTTTTTTGCACTAAGAAATAATATAATCAATGTGCCATCCTCCACCCATCAAAATTATCATCATGATCATTATCAAGTATAATTTTAACCCATGATTTATTATTGATTTTTTAAATTAATTTATAAATTATATTCTATGCATTGAATTTATTGAATAAATCAAGAAATCTAAACTTCAAATCCCAACAAAAAATATTAAAAATATATTTTTGAAAGAAAAATCATTATCATTATAAACTTTGTAAATATCCATATTTCAAAGCAACTCGCAGAAGCCCAAATAGCAACTTACCCAATGGGCTCTCCCCACAAAATTAATAGAGTTAATATCATGTGGGGTCAATGGTCCAAGTATCAAATATTAAACTAGTAAGAACATATACCACATTTGATCTTAACTAAAAGTGTTGGTCGAAAGAGATATAATTCTTTAGGCTTATGGTCTACCAATTTTATACAATCTTCTCTCTTCGAACTTTTTAGTCTAGCGACATGAGATAATAGTTCAGTTTCAAAACAAAACTAGCTGCCACTACGAAATTGGTTTATTACATGGTGTTTTGTTTCAAAATTTGTCATAACTCTTAAGAAAAAAAAAGATTTTAATTAGAATATGTAATTGTTAAAACAATTATTTTTATATAATATTTTTTTATACCTTGATTTGATACTATTTTGTTTCAAATAAATGTATTAATCAATGTCTTTAAAAATAGATTAATCAAAAAGTGTGTCAAATTTTAAAAATATATCCTGGGAAAGGGAAAAATTAGACGAGTAAAGTATAGTTTTAACACTTGATTTATTATTGATTTTTAAAATTAATTTATAAATTATATTGTATGTAAATTATATATTTTTAATTTATTGAATATTTATTATTATTTAATTAAAAAGTATTATATTATAATATTTTTTATCAAATAAAATAACGCTTTGACTATGAAATCTCACACTTTAGAATCCTAACAATATATATATATATATTTATATATTTGAAATAAATAATTTAGATAATGACAATTTTTGTAAATATTTATATTTTGAAATATAGATTCTCTTTCCATTATCTCTTTTCCTTAAATATTTTAATGCTCATCTATCTAGATAGAGAAAATAATGGATTTGAATATATTGAAACTTTGTCCTAAACATTTAGAGAATGGCACTTGTCAAGCTCTTGTGTTATATGCACTTCTTTTATATAATAATAACTAGTATGAAAACCTACTCAATGTAAAGGAAAGTCATTAATAATAGTCGTATAAAATATGAAATAATAAAATTAAAAATAAAAATGTATTTAAGAAACTAATTGAATGTGTCATCCACCACCAATTCAAAATAAAAATTTTCTAAAATTAAAAAATGAGAAATACCCATGTATAATTTTCAATTACTTTTTAGAAAAACTCAATTAATTAAATTCATACTTTCTCAATTACTATTTATAAGCCATTAGAACTAACTTTTATTATCACTAATTATAAGTTGTTATTGTTAGTTTATTAGATAATTGACTGAGTTTTTCCCTTCTTACCCGTATCTAAGCTATTCATCTCTCTCTTTCCAAAAGTCTTTTTTCCCTTCAAATCTTGCATAAATTGCATTTTAGAAAAAAGATTTTCTTAATTTTACAAAAATGACGACTAGTGCATTATAAATAATAACTAAGGGAGGGAGTATTAGTTAATATGTGTGTATGTATGTATATATATATATATATATATATATATATATATATTATATCATTACGATTTATTATAAATATTTTCAAATTATATTGTATGTTAAATATAGTATTTTTTATCCTTTTTTTAATTATGTCCTGGCCAGTGTTTTGTACCATCTAATTCTTTTAAAATAAAGAATAATGTGGAGTTTTATTTTATCTTAGAATCAAATTGTTTAAGGTCTTCAATATACGCTTAGTTGTAGATAAATATTAAGTTCCGGATTTTATGACCCTTCTCCTATATCATTTTCTACACCACCTACTAAAATAATATATATTATATAATTACTTGATTTAAATAGATTCAAAGAAATTATATATATACAACAATAGAAAAAAGGAAGGTCTTCTAAAAGATAAACTTTTTGTTTTTAATATATATACTATAAATATTTTCAAATATCTAGATTTAAGTTAAATTTTAACTAATTATTTAGTTCAAGATTCTTATATTTTTTAATTCATGGGAAAGATTATTTTTCTTTTTAAGTAATTTATTTTTTTTTAATTTATGTGACAATTATTTCCTTTTTAAGTAGATTTAATTAATCATATGGTTATAGTTTATTCCCTAGAGATTTAAATCATTTAATTTTATAAATATTAATATTAATATTAATATTAAATCATTTAATTTTCTAAATCTTTTAAGGAAAAAAAATCCTAAGAAAATATTTACTAAAAATCCTCAAAACTAACAATTTACTATGAAATACCGAAAGACAAAAGTAGCGAAATGCCTGGGCAAAAAAAAAATCCACTTTGCTATTTGGTAGACATTAATAATTTATAAAAAACATGTCCAAAACCCGGCCCATATTCAACAGCGCCAAAATCAAATGGTAACCAGACCTAACCTTCAGAACTGAAATGAAGTAGAACGAGACCTCTTATTGATCAAGATAATGTATCATTATTTGACCGTTGTCATCTCATTAGCAGAATCTTTACATTTATGGGCATACCAGAAATTTTCAAGATTTGCACTTCTTGCAACGGTTCCCTACCTACTCGCCTTGTTGTTGGACCCCTTCACTTCTAATACTACCACTCAAGACATGGCTTTAAGAACAAATGTCGCCGTCTTTTTTGGAGGTTGTTTTCTGAAAGCAAGATTTTCTTTCTACTACTTCTGATCCTATTAGTGTGTTTTTTTTTTCATGTTTTGCGGTTCATTAACATTATTAACCTTAGTTTGATTAAGTTTGATGTTGGTTTTTGCAGTAACTGTGGATTTTTTGAAAGTTGTTGAATTGGGTTGATGGTATAGGTGTCTGTGTTAGTGGATAGATATTTCTTTTCTGGGGTTTGAGTTTTGGCATGGGTTTGTGTGAAAATTGTGTGCAGAGCAAGTGGATTGGAGGTTGAAGACTGAAGAAGAAAGGAAGCTTTCCACCCTAATAATTGAATGCATATTAGCTAAAACAATATATAAACAGCCCGTGCATTTAATAATCTGATTTAGGTTTGAGCGTCAGGGAAGCTGAGGGAAGCCTCAGAGAAACCGGGCCAAATATTACTTTTCAATATCCTTTCCAAAGTTGGTGGCATCTTCTTTGGAATGCCGTGTTTCATCCTTTCAATATCATTCTCATTGTTTTATCAGCAATCTCTTACATAACTAGGGATCATGCCATTGGGACCGTGCTTGCGCTAGTCTTCATTAGTGTTTCCCTCAGATTTTACCAGGTATTACCTCCTTAATTTAGTCCAAAATCTTCCTAATACTGTATGAGTCTCCATATCTGAATCATAGTTAGTAATTTTGTTTTACATGTGGCTATCAGCAGTACAGCAGCTCAAGAGCAGCTATGAAGCTGTCTGAAAATTGTTCAAGTTGATCAAAGGGATGTTGTTCCAAGTAATATTATCATTTTTTAACCTGGAGACCTTTTTCCTGGTGATATAAGGCTACCAACTTCAAAAAACATGGTTGTATGGTATGTGCTGAAGATTGTTCTTTAGTATGAGTGGACATGGTAAATTCTGAATGATACCGGAAACTAATCGTATCTTCTTATGATACATGATACTGATCTCTGCAACAGCCAATCTTCAGTGACAGAGAATCTGGACGTACAGAGACAACAGCTGATATCAAAGAACCTTCAGGTACTCCTTGAGTTAAAATTTTTTTGCTTCATGGTTAGCCTAAATGTTGTTCGTGTTTCTCCTTTATGTAACTTGAGCATGGTAGTTACAGAACACATTGGAGACCTGTCCTGCCTATGGGATTCGAGAAGTAAGGTGGTTTTAGAAACATTCTTCTTAATTATCTATAACTCGGAGTGCACAATTAAGCCATTGTTATGCTCCATGTTTTATGGTTAAGAAATTTCATAAATTGGAAAAACTGTAAAAGACCGGTCATTTTTAGTACTCATTTCATCATTTGGGAACAGCTGGACTTGGACATTTTCTTTGTTTCTAGAACTATGATGGGTGATGAACCATCATCATGAATCAAGCCTATGCCAACAATTGAAGAAATCCTAAACAGATAGAATGAAGGATGAATAGCACGAAGGATAAAGATAGGTTAAACCCTTGCTCTCTATGACTTCTTCAAAGATTTCTTTCAAAATGATGACCGGAATTTCAAATATCATGTATGGGTATTCCAATGAACTTGCTGGGCATATGAATCAATTGGATTAAGTTTAGTGACCTCTATTGATTTAATATATTGTTGCGAATGCAATAGATAATTAGCTTTTCTACCTATTATTTTATTATGGAAGGCCTTACACTGTGCTACTCACATATTGAATCCTGCAGTAGTGACATTGATTCCTTTTTTTTATTTCTCTTTGTTTTGTCAGTATCATTGAGAATTTGGTTCTTTCATTTCTGCCCAATTTTTACCCATATTTTTATTTTCTTTGTAGAAAACTTTTGGTTGTCTTCTTGAACAATGTATCTGAGTATAGTCCCTGTAACTTAAGGCTCTAATGCATTCTCTTGAGTGAAACAGCATGGCAATACTTTGTCTTTGGCAGTGGGATCATTCAGAAAACATGAAAGTACCCGCCTGGTTCTTTCTTCACTTCAAGGGACTCCAGTAAAGTCCCAGAAAATAATGAAATATGAACATAGCTGATGCTAGTGCATTTTTATAGAAAAATTCATCTCTTCTGAAGTTGATGTTGGATCTTGCTTTGGTTGTTTAATCACACTCTTACTTTGCTTGTTTAACCAGTTCCATAAGGCATACCGCGGATAAGAATGTGGATTCCTCTTTTTGAAGTGTAATATCAGAAGTTGGGATAGGTCTAGTTTTCTCTACTTTTCCCAAGACTTATATGAGCACCATATTTTCAACTATTCAGAAGCTGAAGCAGCCAGATGACTTTGAACAGGGCATCCATCACATTTCTTATTTACTGTTTGCAGTTATGCTGATAGCGGTTACAATAGTTGTCCTCATATGTTATTATGAGTCTTAAAATCTCTGTGACAGCTACTCTTTGGTATCTGAAAAAAATAAGGTTCTCCAAGAATGAAAAGCAGTAAGTAAAGAGACAAAGAGATTTTTACAAGGAAACCCAAATAAGGAAAAACCTTAGACAAAATAATGCTCATACAAAATCTATATGTAGAAGATAGTGGATTTAGATTCCAACCCGTCAATTTCAACATAGCATCCTAACCGGACTTGAATATTTCCTTTGATCCTTTAGTCCCAATGTCCTACACGGACTCTCTATCAAAACATAGATTCCGAGTAGATCTCCCAGCTACAATCCTTCTGCCATCATAGATACATATATATATTTATGATAAACAATAATAAAATGTCATAAATATAAACTATATCTTAATTAGGAAATTATGCACAACTCAAATTTATCAGTATCTCGGTTGCTAGTGCCCTCACCCCTCAAATGCTTCCCCTTATAATAAACACCAGTCTCGCAAAAGGGGCCCTTACGGTAACCAAAGATAGATGCATAGTCAAAAGCTTAACTGCAATACAGGATAAAGGTATTGGGAATTCTGATTCAAATGAATGAGTTTTAGGAGTAATAAGGTGTATCCCACATTTTATTTAGAAATAAGGGTGATTATGCTCATTCATATATCTTTTCAAGGAATATGGCTGGTGTCAAGGAGTTAAAGAGTAACAACTTCTCTTACATATGGTAGTCTAATTGATAAAGGAAATGCAGTCATTTACTATATTTAAGGAGCTAATTTAAGAATTTCTGTTATTTCCGTCAACTTAATTACGCATATGAGCTGTATATAATGATTACTCTTCTATTGTATAGGTAGTTGTGGTATCATTCAATAAAAACTCATTAAGAGAAATCTTCTCTGAATTCTGTTTTTCCTCTTGGTATCAAAGCAGCAACGATCTTCTCTTTTTTTTTTCATCATGACTTCTCTATCTTTGAATGTTGGTAACTTTGTTACTCTTACACTCACCCCAAATAACTACCCGTTATGGAGAGAACAGGTATTAGGATTGGCAGAAAGTCAAGACCTGGTTCATCATCTCACCAATGAAACTCCCATTCCACCAAAATTTTCCCCACAAAATTCAGATACCACAAATATAGAAATCTCATCAACACCAACCATAGAATTTGTGACATGGCAAAAGTCTGATCGCCTTCTCAGGGGTTGGATCATCAGCCTCTCTCTGAAGAAGCGCTTGGACTTGTCATCGGATTAGACACAGCAATTGCAGTTTGGACTGCACTCAAAGAAGCCTACGCATAGGACTCTCATGAGCGAGAGTTCACACTTCGACAACAACTAACCTATTTGCGCAAAGATGAAAACAAAACTATGACAGACCATATCCAAAAGTTCAAAAGGTTATGCGATAAACTTGCTGCCATTGGTAAACCCGTTCCTGATCAAGAGAAAGTGTTTTGTCTTCTCACAAGCCTCTTGGACCACAATATGAAACTTTCACCACAACAATGCTAAAACCTCCAAGACCAACCTATATAGAACTGATTTCACAATTGCAAAGCTTAGATCATCATAGGAACTAGTTCTCAACTCAATCTGATGTTTCTCTCTCCTCTCTCACTCCACATCTAGCCTTCTATGGACAACATCGACACCCGCATGCAAAACTTCACACCTAGGAATAAAAATAGTCTCTTCACTTCTGCAGGTCATGGTTTCCAAGCACAACAGTCTCATAGCCAACCACAAGGCCATTCAAACGCACAGCAACGCAAACCACCGCCACATGGAGAACGACGAATGACTACTACAGAAAGAGCATTGTATCATGATGCAATATGTCAATACTGTGACAAGCCCGGTCATGTTGCAAAACTCTGCTGGTGGTTACCGAAGAAAGCAAAACAGAACAATGAACTCCCACAAGCTCTTGCAGCACTCACACTTGACAACTTCATCATTGACACAAAATGGACTTCAGATACCGGCGCTTCCAATCATATGACTGGACAGCCAAGTATGTTAAACAATGTTAAAAAATATAGTGCATCTGACTCCATCATCATTGTAGGTGGGTCCTCTTTTACCAATAAAAGGTATTGGTAATTCTTCCATTAAACAAAAGGGCAATATTCTACCTCTTGATGATGTTCTCTTAGTACCAGCTCTTAAGAAAAATTTACTTTCTATTAGTCAACTTACATTTCAATTTCCTGTTAATTGTGAATTCTCTGACACTACTTTTTGTGTGAAGGCACGGAACACAGGCCACCCTTTCATAATAGGGAAACGAAAGGGTAATTTATATGTCTTGTCCAATGAGCCAGAAGCATATTTTTCTTATCGATTCAAATCTGGCACCACAGACATCTGGCGTCAACATTTAGGTCATCCACAATTTTCTGCAATTCGGTTATTACAAAATAAAGGACTTATTGAAGTGGTAGGCTCCTCCAAGGCAGATCATTTATGTGATGGTTGTCAATTAGGCAAATTAAGTAAGCTTCCCTTTAGTTCTTCTGAACACTCCAGTTCTGATGTTTTTGATAAGATACCTTGTGACCTTTGGGGTCCTGCTCCTGTTTTATCTATTAGAAAATTTCATTTCTATGCATGTTTGGTAGATGATTTCTCTAAGTACACTTGGATCATACCTTTGAAAAATAAATCAGATTTTTTAGCTGCTTATTTAGCATTCAAAAAATATGTTGATCGCCAATTCAATAAGAAAATTAAAATCTTCCACTCCGATAGTGGGGGAGAATTTGTTAATTCTTGATTATCATCTCATTTTCTTGCCACAGGAATTGTTCACCAAATGTCATGTCCCTATACACCAGAACAGACAGGCATGGTTGAGCGACAACACCGTATTATCCGAGAACTGGGTATGACAATGTTGTTTTATAGTCATGCTCCTTTATTTCTATGGTTAGAAGCTTTTTCTACTGCTATTTTTCTTATTAATCGCTTACCTTCATCCTCTCTTCATTTTGAAACACCATACTTCAGGTTGCATGGAACTCATCTTGATTATACGTCTCTTCAAGTGTTTGGCTCCAAATGTTTTCCATATACATGGGACACAAAAAATACAAAGTTTGATCCTAAATTTGCTTTGTGTGTTTTTGTAGGATACAGTGAGAAACATAAAGGATACAAGTGTTTTCATAATCCTGGTTGCAAGTTCATTATTTCCAGACATGTTGTTTTTTATGAAACTTTTTTTCCATTTAAATCATCCAACTCATCTACTTCAATCTCTCACATACATCATATTTTTGACTCTTGGTTGCCTTCTTATGTTAGTCCTGAATTAAGTACATCTTTCCAAGAGATTACCTCTCCACCTCACTCCCCTACTCCATTGCCATCTGTGCCACAACACGATACTCTACTGCCATCAGATCCCTCTTCGAATGAATCTCCTTCAACCAGTACCACATTCACTCCTTCGTCTGAATCTCATCACCCGTTACCACTTAGTGACACAATGATCGCGTCAGTTGTGCCTCCTATGGCTGCCTTTGAGTCTGCTGCTATAATCTCAGAACCAAAATCAAGTCCTGCCCCTATTCATCACCCTATGACTACTCAGTCTCAACATGGAATTGTCAAGCCAAATCCTAAATATGCCTGAACTGTTGCCACATCTAGCTCTATACCTCGTGAACCTAAGACAATTAAAGCAGCTCCCTCTCATCCAGGCTGGAAAACAGCAATGCTTGATGAACTAGCTGCACTTCATCAAAATAACACATGGCAACTAGTTCCACGAACTTCCAACATGAATGTGATTGGCTCAAAATGGGTTTTTAAGACTAAACTTCGACCAGATGGTACATTGGACCGGCTGAAAGCTCACTTAGTTGCAAAAGGTTATCATCAACTCAATGGACTTGATCATACAGAGACTTTTTCTCCTATCATCCGTCTAGGTACAATTCGTCTAATTTTAACCGTTACCCTTGTCGAGCAATGGCCAATTCGACAATTGGAAGTAAAAAATGGTTCTTACATGGTTATATAGTTGAAGATCTTTTCATGGAACAACCTCTAGGTATGGCTGATTCTCGCTTACCGAATCATGTTTGTAAGCTTCAGCGTGCTTTATATGGGCTAAAACAGGTGCGTCGTGCTTGGTTTGATAGTCTCAGTACTTTTCTTCTTTCTTGTGGGTTCTTTTGTAGTCTTGCTGAACCTTCTCTTTTTATTTGTCACTCTAATTAGGGAATTCTTGTTTTATTTTTATATGTTGATGATATGCTTCTTACAAGATCCTCTACTGCAATTGTCACTTCTTTTATTCAACTCTTAAGCTGAGAATTCTCCATGAAAGACCTTGGACCAATTTGTCATTTCCTTGGAGTTGGAATCTCTCCTACGTCTGACAGATTGCATCTTTCTCAATCACACTATGCTCTTACCATTCTAGAGCGGTCCAACATGCTAGACTGTAAACCTATGTCTACTCCTTTGGATGTCAAGCTCCAACCTCCTACACAGGCGATTCCTCTTGCAAATCTAAGCTTTTATCGTTGAATTGTTGGAGCTCTCCAGTGCCTCACCCTCCCCACGTCTGGACCTATCCTACAGTGTCAATTATGTTTCTCAATTCATGCATGCCCCTATGGTTGCTCACCTGAAATTTGTCCATCGCATCCTTCGGTACCTCAAAGGCACGATCTCTACTGGTTTACATCTTACCTATACTACTCCTCTCACATTGTTTGCCTCTTTTGATATTGATTGGGCAGGGTGCTCAACTACTAGCTACTGCACATTTCTTGGCTCCAATATCATTTCCCGGCGTGCTAAGAAGCAACACACTATCTTTCGCTCTAGTACAGAAGCGGAATATCGTGCTATGGCTAATACTGCTGCTGAGCTTACCTGGCTAACTTATATTCTCGGCGATCTCCGCATTCCGCTTCCATTAGCACCGACTCTTTATTGTGATAATATCAGTGCTCTATACATGACAATAAATCTTGTTTTCCATGCACGAAGTAAACATATCGAATTGGACTATCATTTTGTACGTGAACATGTTGCTCTTGGACTACTTGTCACTAAACATATTCCTTCGACTGCTTAGGTTGCTGATCTATTTGCTAAGTCTGTTCCCAAAGCTACCTTAGCTTCCTTTCACACCAAACTATGCCTTCAGCCCGGCTTACTTTGCGGGGGTATTGGCAACTCTGATTCAAATGAATGAGTTTTAGGAGTAGTAAGGTGTATCCCACATTTTATGGAGAAATAAGGGTGATTATGCTCATTCATATATCTATTCAAGGAATATGGCTGGTGTCAAGGATTCTTGAAGCGTAACAACTTCTCCTACATATGATAGTCTAACTGATAAGGAAATGTCAGTCATTTACAACATTTAAGGAGCTAATTTAGGAATTTCTGTTATTTCCTTCAACTTGAGTACGCATGTGAGCTATATATAATGATTACTCTTCTATTGTAAAGGTAGTTGTGGTATGATTTAATATAAACTCATTAAGAGAAATCTTCTTTGAATTCTGTTTTTCCTCTACAGGATCTATGTAAATTGTGAAAATGTGTAAGGTCCTTACTTTTAATTTTCAGTTCAGCCATTCATGTTTTTCATAATATTGTGTTACATAGCCACTGTTCTACATCCACCTCTCACTTTGTCCATCTTATGTTAGCATCGATTGCGGACATGGGGCCAACGGTGGCACCGATGAGAGGAGCTCCAGCAGCAAGAGCCAGACAAGAAATCAAATACCCACATGGCAATTTTGAAAAGTTACCCGAATTTTTATAGACCTCAATCATGTGACGAACAACAAGCAACCCAATGCAAACAGGCTTTCCAGTAAGAATAGCATGCAACAAACGACATTCACGAGGTGACAGATGAACCATATTGTGTGTGGACAACAAAGAATCAGTATTGAAGTGATGTAACAGATATAGACTAGAGGGCAATCAGTTCTGGGGTAATCTGTCATTCCATAATCAAAACATTATGAATGTTAAACACGAAGATTGAGACTGATCACTTTCCTAAGGTGATCACAAAATAACTGTTGGTATGTGAAAAGATTTCAGGTGATCATGAACCCTTGCAAATTGAGACCACCCCTTATTCTGTTTGAATTCCTTAGGTTCAACAAAGTAATAGCTTCCACACACATCAAGAAGGTAGCCCTCCTGAAACAATAATTTGAGCACAATTTTGATATAGATTTTTTTTTTTTTTTTAAATAAAAATTGAAATAGTAACTTTCACACTTCATTAGTTGCAGCTGCCGTTACTTTGTATCATAGCTTATGATCACTTGAAATCATTGTGACTAAGAAACAACATTCTGGATGATCACCTAAGGAAAACAAAACAAATATCAGTCAAGTGTAAATCTCGAAAACAGAATATATGACTCTATAGAAGTTATCAAATATCAAATAAACGTGTAATGAAATATTATGTTAAAGAACTGCATTCTATGATTCCCATTTGTTACATGTCCACTGCTCTACATCCAACTCTCACTATTTCCATCTTATGTTAGATCTTTACAGTAACATAGATCTTTAGAAGTCATATGCAGGCAAAATTCTACGATATTTAGCCGAAGAAGGAATGTAAAATATATGGTGGGGAATTTATTGTTTTATAGTCTCTTAGCTGATTCCCTAGGATAGGACTAAGATATCAGGTGATGTTGCATATAGGAAACCCCGATGAAAATCTGGAATTCTTTTTGGGGGAAATTTAAGCATTCTAATTCAGTATGCATTAGGCTACAGAACCAACAAACATATTGTGTGGTGGTTAGATCTTCAAAAACCAGAGTACATCTAACCCATTCCCTCAATCTGTCCTAATGGCATAAAATAAAATATGCAAGTAAAATTCTTTTTCTGAAAAGATTCAAAACTAGTTCATTACTAAATAATGAAAAGAAATTAGAGTACTCGTAAACTGTAGCAAATCCATTGAGAAACAACCGAAGAACTTGACCTCGTAACAACAGCTTCATAGAAAATATGCACGTTCTTAGTTGTATATGCATAATTACAATACAACAATCTATAGTTTTTTCTATTTATGTTAAAAAATCTGGAATTCTTCTTAATTCACTTTTGCTGTTTACTCTAAGGGCATTATATACATTGACAAGATTGGCACACTTACAATGGATTCTGCAATGCTGATGAATTATTTGGACAGCTGGGGTTTACCAAAGGAAAAGGTATTAAGCTTTGCCTTTCTAAATGCCTACTATAAAACTCAACAAAAAGGTATCTGTTGGATGATGCCATTTATGGCATATGCATATATACACATAATTTCAGGTTTCAACCATCCAAATGGAGTAAAATAGATGAGATTTATTTTGATTTTACACCAAGACGTGTCGCTGTTATCTTGGAAAGAGAGTGAATGACGAAGAAACGGGAAATTATTTTAGTGAGAAAGTTGTGCTAATAAAGGGAGCTCTAGAAGAAGTGATTGAAGTTTGTTCTTTTGTTGTGCATGTTGGTCGGGATGATATTCGAAGAATCTCTACAGAAGTCTTGGCAGAAAACTTGAGGAGTGATGGATTACGCCTTCTTGGAGTAGCATATAGAATACTTCGAACAGTGAGTCTAAATTTCTTTTTATCAACTGTCAAGCCCTCCATTCATTTCTTTTACCAGAATTGTGACTTATCACAGTTCGCATGTCATATCTTCCATGAATTCTGCACCTTTATAATCTTCAATAGACTTTGATGGATCCGGGCTTCAGACATGATCCCTCTATTGGAAAATGAATTAACCAGTTTCTCTGGACACGGATTTTAAGGAGTTGAAATTCTATTGTTGTTTAGTCATCAAAAGCATGCTAAAGGAAAGGAAAATTTTGCCAACCTGCATTAATTTACTCATGTGAGGAATTGTTTTCTTATATCAGGAACCAAAAGGAGGTCAAAAAGTCTCTGATGAAGGGGTTGAATCTGACATGGTGCTCTTATTGATCTACCAAAGGATGCTGCAAAATTTAGCCCTCATGCAGCTAGCTGAAAAGGGGGTAAAAGCAAAAGTGCTCAGTAGACACACCATCTCTTGCTATAAGGATATGCAAAGAAGTTGGCATAAGAACCACCCATGTGATTACCGGACCTGACCTTGATTTTCTCGACAATGACTCTTTCCATGAGATTGTGAAGAGAGCAACAGTGTTGGCCAGTCTCACACCATCTCAAAAACTTCGGGTGGTACAAGCCTTGCACACAGAGCACATCGTCAGGTTTTTTGAGACGGTGCAAATGATTCACTTGTATTGGAGGCTGCAAAAGTGGGCATTTCAGTTGATTCTTTCGCATCAATTGCAAAAGATGCTTCTGATATCATCTTACTTGAGAAAGACCTTAACGTTCTGGTTGGTGGTGTTGAGTGTGGCCGGATAACTTTTGGGAATACAATGAAGTATATAAAAATGTCAGTTACTGCAAGTCTAGGAAGCATTCTTGGGATACTTCTAGCTACATGCTTTCTTGAATATGAACCTTTGACACCAAGGCAGCTACTCATACAAAACTTCTTGTATAATTTGTGCCAAATTGCTATCCCATGGGACAAAATGGAAGACAAATATGTGAAGATTCTACAAAGATGTTCACTCTGGGGCTTAGCCATGTTTACAATATGGAATGCTTCCGTTTATACTTTATGTGATTATATGACTTTATTGTTCCTTGCATTCTGCCATAAAGCTCGGTCTAGCTCTGATATCAGTTTCGTTCATTCTGCTTGGTATCTTGAAGGACTTCTAATGCAGACCTTAATCATCCACTTGATCAGAACAGAGAAGATGCCCTTTATTCAAGAAGTTGCTTCCTGGCCTGTTATTTGTTCCACAGTGCTGATTTCTTCTGTATTGCAATTGTCCTCACACCAGTGGGACAGGTACTGGGTTTTGTTCCTCTGCCATTGTCATATTTAGCCGTTCTAATTGTTCTGTTACTCGGCTATTTTACATAATAAGAAATGGTCATAGACATTTACATGTACTCTGAAATGATTTCTCTGACATGAATCTGGACAGTGAACAACAAAGTTGTCTTTCCATTTTGCACAACAATATTTTGCTATGTTGTTTGTAATTTACACAGATTCAGCTCCTGTTTTTCTCGGGGCTTTTCTAAGAGTGTTATTTTATATCATCACCTTCAAACTAGAAAAACATTTGAATGCGATGGTTGATACAAGGCAGCAATGTGCAAAGAATGGTTGGCTTCTTTACGTTGTTTCACTAATCTCTTGATTGCAAGGATAGCTGAAGAATGCTTTGTCACAACAAATGATGTTGAAAGAAGCAACAAAATGCCAATGCGAGTAATGCAATAGCATTAGACATTTGCCTGCTTGATGCAGAACCTGTAAATGTGCAATACATGTTTTGCATTAGTTTTCTGGCTCCCAATCTCAGGTACTAAAAGTAATGTAATAAGTTGTTTCAGGCAGTTGTTGAATCCTTTGAACAAATGTGAAACTTAGTATGAATGTCAGGAAAACTATAGTTACCTCTCTGGTGAAACTGATTTCTTGAAATATAGTTGAGATGAGATGCTTACCTAGTTGAAGTTGGAGATAGTTGTTCCTGATGTTCCACTCAAAATCCCAGTGCTTCTTTTCATTTTTCAGTGTCCAGTAAGACCATCCAAAGGATGCAGCATTATACACCTCCAACTGAGCTCTTCCAAAATCTTGATAATCCGTTTGTGACCCTGTGGTGACATTCCATTCATTCACCCATTCACCTAAAATCATGTCTCAAACAATATCATTATCCAACATCTCGAAACTCCGATTCAATTTAATTGTAATATTCCTGTCTGTAGATTTTGGTTAACTGGTTTCAACAACAGAAAAATGATCAAATGAAAAACTATCTCATATAGTGAGTAAATAGGATTCTTAGTTAGTCTCATGGTTGTTTCTTTGTTCTTCTGGTGTAAGAGGTATAAGTTTATCTATCAACTGCTAAAGTAAAGAAAACAAAGCTCAGGCATGGCTTACCTATAAAGACAAGAGGGCCATTTACACCATTAAGAGCTTGTAGCTGTTCTTCTCTGTTCTTATATATAAATTGAATATTCTCCAATGAACTCATGTTAAAAAAGAATGTATCAAACAAATTGTAGTAGTGCAAATCAACAACTGTATTTATTGGACCTAAGTTAGCTTGGTAGAGTTCCAATGGATCTGCATTCCCTATTCTTTGGCAGAATATAACATATGCAGTGGATGAATGCTTACGAACAATCTGGTATCCTTGTCTGTAAAATGAAACAAGGACATCCAGGGGAACCGATCCAGCAGATGGCTCATTTAAAAGCTCAATCCCCAGCAAGGAAGGATGCTTAGCATATCTGCAAATGAAACAAGTGCAAAATTGACTTCCTTTGCATGCATCTAGGAAAGCGAAATTTAGATACATAGTACATTTTGGAAAATTGAACTTCAACATTGTATAGAGTTCAGCACAGAGAAGTCTCCAAATATTTGAACAAAGGATACTTCATTGACCAAGAGAAAAAAACACATGCAGAAGCTAGTTAGAACAAGATTTTCAATGTTGAACCAAAAGAACTAAAAATGATCAAGGGACTAAAACAGATACAGCACTTGCTTAGGAGCAGGAAATAAGGTTCTATACTATAATAATCTGACCTCATGTTGATTGCTGCCTTTACATTCAACATTTTCTTATTCTCAAACAATATCTATAAGCAAAAGCAAGAAGAAGACAACTTTTGTCATAGTATATGATGGACTACATTTTCTTTCATTTCTGAACAGAACTACTGAAGTTACGTAGTAACTTGTTTAATTGCGAAGTGTTCAATTGCATATAGTCTATCAATGAGTCAGCAAGAAATGGTTGTTTCTGTGAAGAAAAAAGAATGATAGGATAAATAATATATCAAGAAGGATTATATTACAAAAACAAGCCTACCTGGAAGCTAGGAACTCAATGACATCCAATGTCTGAGAAATATAGTCTGCAGAAGTAGGCCAGCCTGTTGTACCATCTCTACTGGCACTATGCTCCATTCCATTTTGAGAACCTGGAGCAGCATGAAGGTCAATAATGCACCTTATGCTATGAGCTCTGCACCAAAGAGTTCAGATTTTGTGAAAAAAGGAACTTGAGCACACTAAAGCATTGAAAGTCAGAAGGCAAACAAATGCAACCTACTGTGCCCAAGAGAATGCATTATCAAGAGCTTCCAAACTTCCCCCAATGAAAGGGGCAGGAGGATCAGGATCAAAAGCTATCCACCAGCCTACTGGTATTCTAACAGTGTTGATTCCATGTCTGTAAAGGAAATCAAAGTCTTCTACTGTGATAAATGTGTTTCTGTGCTTCTGCAACATTGATTGAAGGTACAACATGGATGTTATCAGGGAAAGGTAAACTAGGGTTCTTGGTTGAATAAACCACATAGTTGAATATTTTTAGTGCTTCAAAATGATATGCCTGTCCTGTAAATAGTTTACAGGTATTATAACAATATCAAACTCCAAGGCTATACACTATGGGAACTGTGAACTCATTTACACTAAATCAGTTAAAAATGATGAAGAATAAAACATAATGGCAAAACAATCATATACTAGTTATAAGTGAACAACTTTCTAAAAGGCTGAGTTTTCACAGCTGCTGTATACGTAATGCAAAATGTGACATAAGCTGTATTTCTATGAACCGCATAGCAGAGTAACTGCAAAAAGGCATATAAAAATTGTCCCAATGCCGTTTATATGAAAATTGAGATGTGATGACCATCAAAGCATAATTCGACTTCTTAAATCATTGCCATAATTTTTGACTGATAAAAAATGTAACTATTGTTTTCAATGAAAAGAATTTACCTTAAGAAGCCCTTTGGCCCTACTATATCCATATCCATTTGTAAGCTGGTAATCACCATGTAGAGTATTTGCTACAATGGTCATCTCAAATGTGGCTGCATTATCATCCCATCCTGGTTTCCCTGGATAGTCTGCTGTGAGTTGGTTGGTTTCTGAAGCCTAAGAAAATGGAGATGACATGAACCAACAACATTTCACCATCTCAACTGCAAGAATCAAACCAACAACATTTCATACCTGGACATAAGTCCCACTTTTGAGTTTGAGGTGAACTCTATTACCCACATTTCTTTCAAGGTAAAATGTTTCTGCAGGAGACGCTGACTCTGCAGTTGCAGTGACCACGCTGCCTGCACTGTCGCAAGTTAAAAATTGGCCTTGGGTAGTACGAAACTGAAATATTGATTCAGAAACTCTCCAAAGCTGCTCACAAAGAGAATGACAAACTGATCACTATAATTCAGTCAATTAAATTTTAGGGCAGAATAACACAAATTAAATCTAAATATGCTTTGCAAATAAAATTAACCATTACAAAAATCCCATACCATGAGGCAGGCAAATTCTCTCTAAGGGATTATATTCATATTGAATCACTTCATAAAGAACTCAATGCATTATAACCTCAACACAAAGAACCCTGCTAATAAAGTCATAAAGAGAAGAAGTTTTAGGAACTGGCGAAGCCAGTTTCAAATGAGTTATTTTATTCATTGCAGAAAAGGTAATTCAAAACAATAGGAATTGACCAGATTTTTTAGTGCTTTCTGCATGATATTTGCTCCCCAAAGCAATAAAAGATTTAAGAAGACATAGCTTGGCATTTAAGTTAGTCTTGTGAAGTATTAGATGACTTCTAAAGGAGTCAATTCACATTGAATCTGAAAAAACTTAGATAACAATTATGTTTAGACATTGTAAACATTTGGTTCCGATGTTATGTAATTCTAACCCAACATACTAACGATAATTCCCTCAATCAACTATAGGAACATTCTATGTTGTGTAGAAGCACCTTGAAGCCTTGCGGATGTGCTTGCAAAAGAAAAATGATGCAAATGAATGTTACGGAAAATCTTGACTAAAAAGGCAGCCAGAGAAACTTGAGAACCATTAAAGAAGATGTAATTAGTCTTCTTACCCGAAATGTCTCCCATGACAAGGGAATCTCTCTATCAACAGTAACATTCATCCCACCCCCTTTCTCAGCAGACACATATTTCTGCAGGGTTACTGACTTAAATTGAACCTGTGTTCCGTCCTACATTGCAATCGCCACGAAAGTAGAGAGACATTTCACTTAAGGAACAAGATAAAAAATGCTCCTATCAACAAAGAATCAAATCTGAAGACAAACTTACAAGCATATCCCCATTGGGGATGCCGTCAAAAAGAGAAGGTTTTATCCAACCTTCTATGACTAACCAACCACCCAAGTTCACTCCTCTTACTCTTGAATCTCCATGTAATCCCTCCACTATATTCAGAAAATCCAGAGAAGGTAATCAATAACTTTGACCAGCAGTGTTTTTCTCTTCATGTTTGCCTGCAAAATGCATTCTTAAAATATTCTAAGGAAGTGAAACAAGATAATGGACAAAGCAAACCTGAGCATACAGCAGAGATAATCAGCCAACAACAAAGAAGAAATGCAAGGGCCCTTTTGCAGAAACAGAATTCCATGTGGAATGCTGGCAAAATCACATCCGAAGATCAATGATGGTGATGAAATCCACGAAAACAAAGAACCGGATAAAGATAAAGAAAGAAAGATCCTCCAAGTTACAAAGCCCCAAGTTGAAAGTTAGCGGAGAAAGAGAGATTCTCAGTAATCCCTTTCTTGTTACTCAATTAATTTCAAAAGAACTTTGTACACAACCTTAAAGAAACAAATTTCTCATTGAGTTAATTTCTTGGATTATTTAATTTCATTAATTATATTTTGCACATAATATATTCATGTACAAAGACAAAACCCACAAGTATAGAAATTGATTTGTAGCAATTGAAAATAACACAATTAAATAAGAGACGGGGAAAAAAAGAGTTCTATAACACCAACAAAATATTCTTGGGTAAAAAGTGATCGAAACACTTCAATTTTTTGATCTAGATACTCAAACTAAATTTTACTAAGTCTGAACACTCAAACTTTTTAAAAAATATCAAATGAGACACTTCTGTCCAATTTGGACGTTAGCCGCTAACATAATGCTTCCACGTGCACACCATATGACCTCTCTTAAGGGTACTTTTGCAACCTTGCCAGACAAAACAAGTTTCCTTCTTCTTCCTTCATTTGGATTCGGACCATTGCCTCTCCTTCCATCATCTCCACGTACTCATCTCAAGATTGAATTGCAAACCCTTCACTCATCTCACTCACTGCTAAGATCGAATTAATCCCATATGTAATTTTGCTTCATTTAAATTAATTAGAAATAAACTAAGAATTGAATTAGATTCATTAATATTCATAATTGTTGTGTGAATGCTAGGAAGAAGACTCAAGCACCAACTCAAGAATCCCATGCTCTTGCTGAAAATGCTTCTCAAGATGCAGCAAGTTCACCCACAGCAAGGTCCAGTGATGGCAGAAGATGCAGATCACTCAATGACTTTGGCATAGCATGGTTAGGAGACATGAACCCAAAAAATACATATTCAGGTGCAAGGGGAAGAGGAAGGGGCAGAGGAAGGAACAATTGAGAATGAATTTATGAATTTATTTTGGTTAGGAGAATTGTACATAGAGAAATTGATTAGTATATGGTTGTTTTTGTGTATGGATAAATGTTTTTTGTATATGGTTGGAACAATAGGGCAAATGATCTTTTATGTTAGGATAATTGGTTTTTATTGTGGGTGGTAAATGGTGGAGAATTGGTTCGGTGTACGTTGGGTAATTTGTAAATGATGTCTGTGCATTTGTTTCCTAATTGTGTAAGTTTGAAACATTTGGTCCTTCTGTAATAGGTTGTGTACGGTTGGAACAATTGATGCTTGTGTAATTGTTTAAACAGTAATTTCACCATTGATTCCTAATTATGTGAGTTGAAACATTTGGTTCTTCTATAATTGGTTGTGTATGGTTGGAACAAAGCAATGTCATGCATTCTTGCAAATCTGGACTATTCCAAAAATACAACTTTGTATGAATTGCTATTAAATTAGGTAGTTTTTATTGACCAATATCATTGCAAACCAGGGTCACAACCTCAGATTAACAGCTTACAAAAAGGTCAAAATGTTCTTGACCTTTGAATTAAACAAAGCCAAGTTCTTTATGCTTCAATTCCTCATTTCCATTAAATTTCAAACTGCAAAAAAAAGGGGGTGTGGGGGGGGGGTTCAAACAAGAATCAAAATTCATGTCCATTAAAAAAAGCTA
>JAOXNR010000028.1:18556889-18579514 GCA_028571225.1 Parsonsia alboflavescens
ATCCCGATAGATAAAAAAAGGGCAGTAAAAATATATAATAAGGAAATCATTTAACATAGAAAAATTAATCAAAAAAAAAAAGTTTTTTTCGTCTAATTTAACATAAAAAACAGATGAGAACGTACTTAAAAATAGTTAAATTATAACAATAAGTTATTGACCAATCTAATCCTCAAATTATATCCTTTGGAAAGCTTTAATCCCTAAAATTTTTTTTGACCTATTTAATTTTTAAACAATTTACATTTTGATCATTTTGACCAAATTCTTCACAAATTTCACCATAATTTGGAGTCATTTTGACCAATCCAAAAAAGCAAAATAAAGTCCGTGAGGTATAATTTGAGGATTGGATTGACCAAAATAACTCTAAATTCTACTGAAATTTATGAAAAATTAGATCAAAATATAAATTTTTTAAGGACTAAACATGTTAAAAAAAAAAACTTTAAAGACCAAAGCTTCTAAAAGAGTATAATTTGAGGATTAGATTGATCAATAACTCTTATAATAATATTAACTTATAAATAAAAATTCTAACTAATTTAAAATATCAGCGTATTTGTTTGTTAATTTAAAATATCCTTTTTTTCTACTGGCTAGGACAACACATCTTCTTCATCCCTAGAGTCAGGCTTCTCCAGGTCATCTCTAGAAGGACCATAAGTCCAGCAGCATAGAAGAAAATACAAAAAGTTTACCATACTCAATCCAGAAAGGACCCAAAAATAGTAGTCATAATGACCCTTGTTAATGTTTGTAGAAACCCAACTCTCATGGCCTCCTCTTTTGCTCAAGTCATCAATGGAATTCATCAGATAACTTGCTAACAAATTTCCAGCACAAATTCCAAGGGAACAAAGAGTAGAGGCTATGCTTGACATGCTTTTAGGAAACTCTGAAATAAAGAACTCATTCTGTGCAATAGCATTCAAACCCTCAGCAATGCCAATCAACAAATGTTGCGGCACAACCCAGAACGCCGACATGGGCACCGTTCCCTGTGGACTAGCGGACGACGAGCCTTCCTTATCTGCAAGGCTACGACGGATACCCTCCACAGAGGCTGTTACTATCATGCCGACACAAGAGATGAAAATCCCAGCTCCCATTCTTTGTATGGCAGTAAAATGTGTAGGTTTTCCCCTGATTCTTGATACTATGGGAAGAATTACTCGATCATAAAGGAGAACCCAGAGGATTATAGAAATGACAGTAAATGTGCCAAAAGAACCTGCTGGGATTTCAAAATTTGCAGCGATCTTACGATTCATGGAAGTAGCTTGAAGGAGTGAAAAAGAGCCCTGACCTGCGTTTACAAATGTTATCACCCCTGTTGACCATAATGGGATAACCTTAATCACTGCCTTTAGATCTTCAACTTGATCTACTGTGCAAAGACGCCAGGGGTTTCTTGCTTTACCATGTGGAGTCAATTCTTGTTCAGCATCTTCAACAATACAAGCTTTATTGAGAAATCTTGAAAAACGTAAACAATTGAAGTTCAATAAAGATCCCAAGAAGTCCAATTGATCTACATACTCAGAAATGAAGTAAATTGGATTAATATTATTAAAAGAATTTACCTCAAACTTTCAGTAGGGAAGAGCAATGTTGAATCTTTCTTATGATGGAATATCATGTTTGCATTCTCAGAAGCCAAATCGATATGTTGCTTTTTACAAGAAGCAACAATTACTTGAACTAATTCAGTGACTAGGCTTGCCTTAGCCTTTACCTTGACATAGAAAGGAGTACCAAGAAAGAACAACAGAGTGGAACATACCATCAGCACCACACAAACTCCAAACCCGAATTCCCACCCCATTTTGTCTTGAATGTAAACAACACAGGTTAAAGCAATGACAACGGAGAACACCTGACTAGCATAGTAGCAGCCAAAGTATCGCTCGATAATTTCTCCTTTTTTGCTGCCATCCACATTGCCTAATTGATCTGCACCAAAGGCCATGGAACAGGACCGGACACCACCAGCTCCAACGGCAATGACGGCAAAGGAAGTACACAGTAGAAGAAGTTGAGGGATTGTTGCAGACTTGCAGACAGTAACAGATTCATTGCACGGCGTAGGCCTTAGTTTTGGAATAGCAGCTGTTAACCACAAAAGACTCATCCCCTTCAAAACCAAAGAGATTTTTGTGTCATTTTTTCTCATTAAATTTTCTTGCGTCTAGTGAAAACACTCAATGATTAAACAATATTTTTCTACAATAAACATACCTTTTATTTAAAATTCCAAAAGTAAGGTCTTTTAATTGGAAAAAAGTAGATCACATCTTAATGTACAGCAGTTGGGGACTATCCCATCTCCATTGTGTATAATAACATCTAAATGAGATTCACTGACTGAGATATATTTCACACAAACACTGAATTCACATCCGTTACACTTAATTTTTGGCATTCAATTTTGAACTAAAAGTCTAGTCTACTTTGGAGTATCAACTTTCAAGTAAATTAGTGAGCCTTGATCATCAAAACACAATAAACTGTTCCAAGTTATACCTACTGTTTGAAATGAGGCTTCACACAGAACTCACAAAATTAGGCTTCTACTACCTATGTTTTTCTTTTCTGTTTACTAGTCAGTCAAAATGTTGGTGATAATGACCATAAGATGCCAAAATTTGACTCAGGTAGTAGAAGTAATAACCCAAAAACCTGGATTCAGAGTCATTTCACATTTCCTGTGTTTCCAAAAGAGTGTGATTCCTTTCCTTTTGGTCAACGCCAAAAAAAAAAAAATCAATTTTCTCTCACAATTCTTCATTTTCTTTTCAAAAGCCAGCTAACTAGTTCATCAGAGCACATGCATGAAGTAGATTTCTCAAGAAAAATAAAGAAATGCTGAAGAATTGTGTTGTTTTTACCAGAACACTAACAACAGATCCGAATGCGATCATGCTAAACCGACCAAAGTAAGAATCTGCAATTACTGCTCCCATCACCGGCGTGAAATTGGTAGCTGCTGTGAAGTAGTATAGAACATTGGCAGCTGTGGTCATTCCCATATGATATTGTCTCATCAAATACAAAGTCATATTTGGCGTTAGCCCAAAATTTGCCAGTCTTTCCAGCATTCCATTGGCTATGAAATATCAAACAAAGACGAAACAATGAAATCAATTTTCTTTCATCCCTGAAACCTAATTGAATACAAGAACCCTCACAGAATAAAGCCACAATCCAGACACTGCTTGGCTCTGGGAACCTCATCTACCAACAGAACTTAAATTACGATCAACAATTTTCTCATACAGAAGGCAGACGTGATCACAGTTCCATGATAAAATTCCTTTTTCAATTCAATTGAAACAGGAAATGATAAGTCAGCAGTTTACCTAGGATGAATGGCATCGTTCTGGATCCGCCACTTGGCGAAATCTTCAAGAAAGGCTCTTTGATCATAATCTCCCTTTCCTCATCAAAGGAACCGTCCATCATTTTTTGTGCTTCTTTATCTTTCACTGAGTTCAGGAACTCCTCAGCCCCACAAACAAGTGCTAAGTAACTAATTGCAAGTACAAGAGAGTCAGAAGGTCCCTTACAATAATATGGGTGAAACCCATACATCCCACTGCTACGTTGATATTTTTTACGGTAGAATAAACAAGAAGCTATTACCTTTAGCTACAGAGAGACAAAGATGATCAGAGTTGCGGGATGGGCATCTATGATGTGACCCCCGTGCCTGAGAATTCAGCCCAACAAAATCGTCCACCGTCGGGCTTAATTTGAACTCGGCACCCCAGAGAAAGAAGTCGACGACGATAACTAAACTAGTTTGACTTCTATTCAGCTTTCTATTGAAGCCATAAGCCATGGGAAGCGACAGAAAACCTTTTTTATTCGTTCCAATTGAAACTAAATTCCTTCATGAAAATAGTTCACCTAAAACTTCTTGAGAAAACGAGTAACGGGACAGGAGATTCAAGCGACCAGCAATCCAAGGTAAATGTGACATAAATCATCCATGAGAAACAGGAGGGCTCGAGTAACGGTTTTAAGTTCACCCTGGATTTTCTAGAACAAAAAAAAAAAAAACCCTAAAAATATAGAGGCAATGGGATGGACCAATGGTTGAATGGTACGTTTAAATTTAATTGGGTAAGTGGGACCTCTTTTTTTTGGTTGGGGTAATCTCCGATGACAGTGTCTACTGGTGAAGTGAAACGTTGGAGAAGGGCGCATAAACATGTGATAACGAAAGAGCGCAAGGGGGGCCCAACGCAAAAGCCAGGAGACAAAGTGTACACACTGAGGGTTTTCTTCTTTTTTTTTTTCACTAAAATGTAAAAACTAATGGTCACTTTTGTTTTTTCCCATTCTTTATTTTTTTATATAGTCAATAACATAATATTTCTTTCTAATTTTAAACTAAATAATATTTATTCTCTTAATGTTTTTGTTTTTATTTTTTATAATTACAAGATAATTTTTTAGTTTTAAACATTAATATTGAAAAAAGGGAGCATCATGGAATTTTAAAAATCTTCACAATATTTTTTCTTACTTTAATTTACTTATTTTATTTTAACCTTAATGATTATCCCTTTTAATTTATATTTCAATTTCATAAATTATGTACTATGTCTTTAAATAATAAAATTTATTAATTGGTATATAATTTATTATAAAATTAAATATTTTTAAAATATTAATTTTAATATGCATTATTTTTTAATAATAAAATAAATAATTTAATGTTTTATTAAATGAATTGACAAGTAGAGCTCATTTTAGATACCCTAAAAAATAGAACGATTGAAAAATGAGGATGAATAATAAAAAAAAATGTCTTAAAATAAGTTTGTGGCATATAAGACTCTAACCGGCAGACTTTGAAACGATTAGACTCAATATATGCCCTTAAGTTATTAATACATGTTCCCTTTAATCTCCACTAATCTGTGTGCCATGAAAAACACTTTTTAGTTCATTGAATTTCGGAAAATTTTGATATGGTAATATACATATGGAATTATATAAGTAGCCCATATCAGTTACTCCTTTAATTAGTATTAATTTAATCTTTAAGCATAGCATTTGTTGTAAAGTTGTTGATTTGATTTTTTATTAATCATACTTAATATAAGATATGCAGTAACGTGATTTTATACAGTTATTATTTTTAAATTTAGATAATTTTATTGCAGTTTCTTTAAATGCTATTATTATGTATCAAATCATATTTTATAATTTTATATATTTTTTTAATTAATTTTTTGTACCCATTTAAGGCATCCATTGGAGATGGATATTGACCCCTAATAAAGTACATAAATTTGATTCAAACACCGAGACAAACCTCAGGGACTTTTCATTGATACATTTCTATGACGCTAAAATGTATAAATAGTGAGGAGATGATATGTATTGAATAATATCTTCTAAGTATCATTCATGGATATATTTTCATACATAGAAATTCACCTTCAGGCCCAGATGAAAATAGCTTGGCTATTATTGTCCATTTGTTTGAGAAGGCCAGATTCAAAAAACTTGGTGTCTTTTCTTGAATGCATTTGGGTCCCTTTTATGAAGGCTTGTTTGCAAGTCTGGGGCTTTTAAAATTAAAATGCCTTTGTGTTTTTGGAACTTAATAGTCTTTCAAATCTCGTGTACTAAATACTTATTATCCAAAATAATTGTCCCTTTTGTTATAACTTTTTTTAGCTTAAAATAATTAATCCCTCCTCCTTTTTCATAACTTTTATATTTGTATAGATTGTAAATATAATGACTAAGAAGGAAGGGTATCCATTTACCACAACTTTGTGCAACGAATTTCTTTTGCTTAAGCCCGCAAGAAAAGAACTTTCCTTCTTCCCTACAAATTTCAAAATACAACCCCACCTACCTACCACCTATATTTTAGAACACAAGAATTCCCATGGAAATCGGTTTCATTTCTTGCATCAGTCTGTAGTCTCTTGTTCCTGCTATCATGATCCACCTGATAAGATTAACCAACAACTGTTCTGTTGTCTTATCATTCAACCACCAACCGCTACCTACCCACCTGAGGGATGTAGAGTCTTGATTCTCCTGAAACTGATATTATTTAGATGAAAACCATCCATCTGTAGATTCTGTTCTAGTCCAGAATCAAGGAGGGTCAACAACTGTTCTACTCGTTCTCCTGGGGGGTTGTCTGCGGTTAAGGAGGGTCAAATGTTTTCTCATAATAAACATGGATTTGAGCTAATGCAGAACTGTGATTTACCTCCGCCGCTCAAGGTTTATGCAGGACCGGAGAAGACGATAATTTCACCAATGAGCACGGTTTATAGCATGATTAGCCAGGAAGACTCAGGCCGCAAGATGGAATTGGAATTGGAATTGTCAGTCAATAACTCGGAGAAGGAGAAGTTGGAGCTTTTGAAGGCCCTGAGGCGGTCGCAGACCCGGGCAAGAGAGGCAGAAAGGAAACTGCAAGTTTTGTCCAAGGAAAAGGATGCCCTTTCAAAGTTTCTGATTCAAGAATCACTGCAATTGTTTGCATACAGGCAATTGGTGAAACTGATGGAATTCCAGGTTTCAAAACTGGAAAAACAACAGAAGCAAGAACCTGGTTGTTGTAGAGAATCAATCTGGGACAGTGATGCGGTCGCCATTGCTGAAGGTGAAGATGATCATCATAAGGGATCCAACAAGAGCATGTCGTGGTCAGTAGCATTAGCCCTCTGTGTCGGCATCGCTGGAGTCGGCTTTGCATTTGGATACATATACATATTTTGAGCTCCTTATTAATCTTATCTAGTCCTTTTTCCCAATTGTCTTTTCTTTATATGAAACACTTGTCAAGGATTAGTTGTATATATGAAATCATCTTTCTTTCCTCATATAATGATTAATGAGGATTATTATACTTCAATACCGAGTCAGAAGATTCTTACCCGAATATGTTCTGTTGATTTGAATCACACTGCAAGATTTCATAAGATTCTTCCATACGTATACATCCAAGAACACTCAGCGGATGAAATGATGAAACTGCAAGCTTTGCGTAATAGATCTCCACACTTCATTTCTGGAAGTATATACCGAAGACAAAAGGCAACTTTGTTCCACGTGAAACCAATAAACAAAAGGTAAAGATGCAACAGAGAAAACTTCACGGCATTATCTGAGAAACTGAAGAATGACACTTAATTCTACTGCTTTTCACCACACATAGTACAAACCTTCCAGAAAATGAAGCACCTGAAGAAGAGTTTAAGTGCAATCCCTAGGCATATATTTACACGGCCATAAACCTATTTCAATATTACCATACACTTAGCATAGAGGTCTGAATAATAAATCTACCAAGCAGGATTGATTGACAACACAACTTAGCTATGTTCTATGTACATTGGGAGAAAAATACAATTAGGTCTGGGGAGTTTCATACAATAGCCTGGTGAATAGTACGCAAATGGCCATAACAATCATCACTGCTGTTAAAGAATTCCAAACAGACCCAACAGACATGCTTCCCACACCTACACTCGATATGGTTGCATCCGTCCACCTTCTCAATTGTAAAGCCACAAACAGGGCATTTCTTCACATTGTCTTTACCCAGGCACCATTCATTCAACGAGGAGTCAGGGTCATTTTTGAACATCTGATACTTTTCACATGTCAGGTATGGATGATATTCCAGGTGGCACATAGTACACGTCTCCACAAAACAAGCACCGCAGACAAATGGTGGCCCAGCAGCTCCTGAATTAGCCACTCGATAAACTGAAGGACAATCAGGAGAGGGGCAAAACCTGTAAATACCCCCACTGGCAGCCACAAATGCACTCAAAGATGCCCTGAAAAGTTCATCCAACTTCTCACAAGACAACAGAGACCTTAAGTCTGTGATCAAAATAGAGCCTCCACAACCACTATATGCACAGCAGAGAGGGATATTGTCCCTACCTTTAATTGCAGACTCGCACTGCTCAAATAAGCACGACTGACAAAACTTGTGTCCGCAGCCTTCAAGTTTGTAACCATCCTCCACTTCACATAAGCAAATGGGACAGCTACCCTCATCATCAGCCTTTTGACTAGGCAAACCACTCATCTGTGCAATCTCACCAATTATATCTTCAATTCTTTGCCTTAGCTCTTTTGCACCAGAAACAGATATGCAATGGCGTTTTGTATTTAGAATAAATTCTGCCTCCGGAAACTTTTCCTTCAGTCCATGAAGATCTGGACCAAACTTCTGAACAACTTTCTTCATCAGATCAGGAGGTAGAGAGGCACCACGAAGATGGACTTCCAGCTGCTTGCTTTCATTTAGAGTCAGAAGCGATTTGACAACTCTGTGCTTTGCCAGACCAATCTTATTAGGCGAGCCAAAAACCCTCAAAGTGAAGGAATGCCTGTCAAGAAGAAGGTAGGTTCCTGTCTCCTTCTGTATTGACTTCATAAGCATCACACCATCACGAGATAACAGAGACTGCAGTACTGTTGGTGTAATTCCAGGATGGTCAATGATTGTGCCATTCATAAGCTCCTCCAGTGGTCTTCTCAATTCTGCCACTGTTTTTGTTCCAGTTGCAGATATCTTGACTCTATAAGAGCCAGTGTCATTTCTTACTAGACTGCATTCAACTCCTGCAGATAAAGAAAGACAAAAACTTTGTGGACTCAATTGCATTCCTCAACAACAGAAAACAATGTAAAACCCTCAGTTTTCCACAAGAGTAATATGCAAGGAATCCTGTTTAAATCATATGATCAACACGTTTCAAATGGTCAGTCAAAACCACATGGCTAATCAATTAAGAAATCAAAAGTGGCTGCTGGATCTGCAGAGCATGATACTCTCAAGATTAGACAGCGGGAAAACCAGAAAATCAGGAAGTTAAAATCTTCCTGCAATACTCTTTAACTTTCTCTCCTAAATGTTTCCTCAAAATCAGCTATTTTTCCATCTTCTGCATCTGGAATTTGGGTGAGTTTTCCTCTAATTCCAGAAGACAATGGATTGCATCATACCACAAATGTTCTCAAAAGCAGATTTTCACAATTTCACGAAACTTAGAGATAACAAATCAAATAATTGTAGATATATGAACCTTACAAGATGCAAATGAGAACTAATTGCTGAAAGGAAAGGTTGGCCATCAGTAATTACCAACTTGGATTTAGCCCGCACAGCAAAGAAAAAAGAACAAACAAAAAGAACAATAAACTCAAACAATTAAAAGGTACAGAACCAACCCCTGAACTTCAGGCAATTTTTTGCAGGAAATTCAATCAATGGATTTATTGCTTAAAGGAACTTGATGCTCTTAGATATTGCAAACTGACAGATTACCCTAACAAAAAGACAAGTTTGACTAATAAATGCATCTTTTATGGCATTGGTGTTCCTGATTTCTTCTGAAAAGTATAAATTATACAATGTCGCAGAACTTACCCTAATAAAATGACACAACTTCCTAATAAAAGTAACTTTCATAGCATTGGTTTCCTAACAGCCTACGTTGTATGAACTACACAATGTAGCAAAAGAATCATGCTTTGATGGGTTAAGATCAGTAAAACCTGGCAAAAGACATGTAAAAAGTATCAAATACGTTAAACCTTTTCGTCTCCGGAAGCTTGCAACTAAAGAATCCAGCTGGTTTTTAATGACTAAATATACAGGGGCAGGACATGAAACCGAACTATGAAACAACTGCTGACATTTCATCTTCTGCCATGGAAGACATCCAGGTAACACACTCCCATTAATCTGATCCAGAGCCTTTGCAGCCTCCAAATAAAGGCTTCCATTAAATGTTATTGCGGCTCGCATGTAAGTATCCCTTGGCTCTGGTTGAAATACCTGGACACGCACACAATTACTGACAGGGTTCCTTTTTGGCATGAAGGAAGATATTTCTCTTAGAAGTGCTTCTTCACATGAGACAACTGAAGGATTTTCCAATGCCTCTCCTCTTACCAAGAATAAATCCAGAATTTTCCTATTAGTTGCACCATTTAGAACCTCAAAAATTTCTTCTTCAGAAATTTCCCTGTTAAGCCCACTAATCACCACGCCATCATTATACTTTAAGCTTGGTTGAATGCGAGCATAATTTCCTCCTATTAGTAGCCCAGAGAAATCATCAACCATCAAAGCAACATCATTTGGATTGCATTTCACAATTGCCACCCCTTTACTGCACCTTCGAGGCCAAGACACTTTTGCTCTCAGAGTAGGAAATGGAAACATTTTCTGATCGCCACCAATGTTCCTTGACACGGCTAACTTCAGCAAGCCGTCAAAGATCTCAAATTGATTCAATTCAGTTGCTCTCCTTGCAGCATCAGGTGTCAGAAAAGTAACCCTGCCCCACTCTTCCTTCTCACTGTCTTCTCCAGCTGCTGAGAACTTCTGGACTGCACAAATAGTACCACATGTGATTCTCTCCAGAAACATTAAAAGTTCCTTGTCATTCACACAATTCCGGCGTGAATGAAATATATCAACACTCAAACATCGTTTTTCCAGTTCCAGATGCTTGATCTCAGCACCAGCTCCAAACAGAGCAACAGAAGGTGAAAAAGTGGGTCCTCCACTGTATAAGCATTTCTCCAGGCACTCATTACACAATAATTTTCTTTCATATTCTAATGCATCATTCACACTGCTAAAAACCTTCTGCATGTCAGCAGCAGAAGCATATAAGAGAACCTCATTCTGATCAACTTTTACTTCTAAACCAATTCTTTCGTCCAAACATTCTGCTCTAATACGCAAAACAAGACTCTGCAAACTACTGTTCAATTTTCCACAGAACCTTTTCAATAGTACACTGCCAAACCCTGTCAAGACCTTAGTTTCAAGCTTCTGAAGGTCCATCTTATGGTAATCAAACACTGGAGGAGGGCAAAGGGTAGATAAAGACATGAAGTCAAATCCAGTGGCACATACCAAATATTGATTAGATATTGACAGAATTTCACCAAATACAATCCATCTAGGCCTTTGATCAAATACAAGTAAAGAGCATGAAGGATGTAGTTGCACATGTTTCCCTATGACTGCCACTTCATATCCAAGGTGATCATAACCTGAGTACATAGCTACATTTTCAGAAAAGGCACGAAGTATAATATTCTTTAAATCCTTATCGTACTCTGTCTGTGTCTGAGGGGTCCAACGCCAATAACTTGGAATGATGGAATTCAGCTCATTCTTCAGACAACTATCCAGATCTTGCACAGTCTCCTGGCACCTCCGCATGGCTTTAGCATTAATGCTGTTTTCCCAACACCACATATTTTTCCTTTCCCCAGGCACCGCCTCCCACTCCTTGAACACAGAAAGCAAGGTGAAGAGGTCACCACTTGGATGACAGAATTGAATCTTCAAGCGGTCAGATTTGAATTTGTTTTCATCTGTTCCAACTCTGCAAAATATGCTACTGGAATTTGCCATAACAGCTGCAAGAACAAGGCCTTCTTTACCCAAGTTGTGATTAAAGCATTGGAGGATTATCTTACCAAGCCGAGGTTCAATTCCCAACTTCACCAACTTGCGCCCTTCTGGAGTTAACTCCTGCACATCATTTTTTGGAGTAACAGCACCAAGCTGAATGAGACTTCTGAGAGCCATCTCAATAGCTTTGGCACTTGGTGCATCAATGAAATCAAAATCCTTCACATTCTTGACACCCAGAGCCAGAATCCTCAAAACAGCAACACCAAGATGAACTCTACGAATTTCAGGTTCCTCATGACAAGGCATTATGTCAAAATCACTTTGTGAGTAGAGCCTATAACACCTCCCAGGTTCAGTTCTCCCAGCACGACCAGCTCGTTGGTTAGCAGAACTCTGGCTGATAGGGGAAACTTTGAGAACATTCATGCCACTGCTAGGTTCATATCTACTCTCTTTCGCCAGGCCTGAATCAACAACATAATTGACGCCAGGAATGGTTAATGATGTCTCAGCAACATTAGTGGAGAATATTACTTTCCTTTTTCCTGGATAGTTTTGGAAAACTTGATGCTGTTCTTCATAGGACAGTTTGCCATGCAAAGGTAATGCAATAGCAGAGTGATCATGAAAATTTTCACAAGCCCACTCAACTTCCATCTGAGAAGTTAAGAAAGCAAGTATGGTACCATCTTCCTCAGTTTTATGGATTTTGGTGGCCATACTCACAACGTCAGAAACATAGGAAGCAACCACACCAGAAGATGTACTGTGATCAGTTTCACAAGGTACATACTTGATATCAACTGGAAAATTCCTACCAGAAACATGAAATGTTCCGCAGCCAAAATAGTAGGAAGCAAGTTGGTCTGCGTCAGCTGTTGCAGACATAATAATGAGCCTCAGATCAGGTCTCCGAATAAGTAAATTCTTGATCATGGCTAAGAGAAGATCAGTGTTTAGGCTTCTTTCATGTGCCTCGTCAACTATAATGCAAGAAATCCGGGATAACTTCTTATCCCTCATGTAGTGCTGCAATAAGCAGTGATCTGTCATAAATATTATCTTGGAATCAAACCCTTGACAAGACGAATAAGAAGGATAACAGCTGACTGAACCATCACCATAACACCCATGACTCTCCTCCTTAACCCTCTGTGCTAATGAAATGGCAGCAAGTTTTCGAGGCTGAGTGCAAATAATAGAGTCACTACCAGCAACTCTAGAGTCAGCAAGAAACTGAACCAATTGTGTACTCTTTCCAGAACCCGTCTCTCCAATCAAAACTGTAATCTGAGATATTTTTGTTGGAGAAGAAAAAACAAATGAAAAAGGGAACTAGAGGAACGGAAAATAACACATGAACTGAAGATCTCAAAACTCAAAATCCACATTTATTCACCCACACCCACCCAAAAAATAAATAACACAAAATAAAAACAACAAAAGCAAAAAAAAAAATTCTTTTTTAAACTTTTCTGCAAGTTCACCAGTCCATGTATCATAAATGATACTTCCCCCATCCACCAATTAAATTCCATAAATTGTCAAAGGCTCTCCCTTAACTTTTACAAGTTGAAAGAAGACAATAAATTTGGATCAATGGAATTCAAACTATCAATAAAAAGAAATGGATTTTTTTTTTCCTTTTTCCTTTCTTCTAGAAGATAACCACCTAAATTTCTCAAAAGCTCAAGCAAAAAAATAAATCCAGTTTGGCTCACGCAAAAAGTCGGTTAAAATAAGGAAGAAATGTCAAGCACAGGCATATTTATTATGTTGTTTAGTTAGGAAGTAGATGAAAAGGGGAAGGAACGTAACTATGGGAGGGTTCAAAGTCCCCTTCGGCCTTCCCTCAACTTCTGAACCCTCCAAAATCGGACGAACTAGCTCCTTCAATTCCACTTTTAACGAGATAAGATAAAAGTAAATCCCTTAAGTAATTGTATGTATGCCCATTCCAGAACCAGTATCTCCAATCAAAACTGTACTCTGAGATGTTTTTGTAGGAGGAGAAAAAATTAATGGAAAAGGGAACTATCAGATGAAAGGAAAATAAAACACGAACCGATGATCTCAAAACTCAACCAGAACCATGGAAGTCCATAGAGAAAGGTAACTAATCAGGGATTCTTCCTAGCTCCAAAAGCAAAAAAAAGGATCCTTGTTCACTGCCTAAAGATACAGAATGCTTAACAAACTCTTAAAATGAGATCCACAAATAAAAAATTGTCACTAAGTGCCAAAAAAAAAAAAGGAGTAATAAATTTAGTTTGTTGAAGAGTCAAGGTGGAGAAAATAAGTTGAGTCCAACATGTGCATTTTGATTAGGTCATTTAGTCAGGAATGAAAAGTAGAAGTAAAAAGAGAGAGAACTTAGTTATAGACGGGTTCCCCTCATCCCCTTTCCTCAGCTTCAGAAGCCTTCAAAATTGGAGGTCCAGGTTGATTCCTTCCATTACATTTGTACCCGTATAAGATAAAAGAAAATCAATTACGTAATCGTAACAATGCCCTTTCCAGGACCTGTAATCTGAGATTTTTTGTTGGAAAAGAGAAAATAAATGGAAAGGGAATTATTTAGATGAAAGGAAAATAAAACACAAACTTGAAGATCTCAAAACTCAATCAGAACCTTGGAAATTCATAGAGAGGTAAACAAAACAGGGGAATTTACCTAGCTCCAAAACATATGAAAATTCGTTGCACACTGCCAAAATAATACACAATGTGGCACAAGCTCTTGAAACAAGATCCTTCAACCAAAGAGATAAATACAACACTAAAAAGCGATAAATTTTCTTTTCCTGTTTTCCTTTTTCAACTAATTCACCAGTCCACGAATCAAGAATTATACTCCCTCCATCCACCACCTAAAATTCCATAAATTGTCAACGGTTCTTCCTTAGTTTTTAAAAGTCAAAAGGATACAACAGGTGTGGACCTATGGAGTACAAACTAACAATAAAAAGTTAAGGAGAATCGTTTTTCCCCCTTTTAATTTCTTAGAGAAGACCACAGAAATTTCTCAAAAGCTCAAGAAAAAATGAAATTTGAGAGAGCAAACAGTTAGAGAAACTAGGGAAGGAAAGTCAGGCATGGGCATACTGATAAAGGTCGTTTAGTTAGGAAGTAGTAGAAGTAAAATGAATAGGAAAGTAATTATGGTAAAGTGTTCCACTTCCACTTCCCCCAGAGTCTGAACCCAACAAAATTGAGGGCCAAGCTAATTGTATGCATGGCCCTACCCCCCTCCCCAAGGGGGATAAAAAGCATCTTCCAGGAATCCATCAAAGCCAAGGATAACTTCAAGTCAAACCATAAGCCCTCAAACCCTCGAGAGTTATTCATATCAACAGTTAGCGCCTTTTAAAAAGGATTACTACAATGATCCACAGTTTCCTTCCATCGGTTCATAGAAGTTTCATGAATACTTTGAATTGCAGCTTAACTGAGCAATGAAGTAATACGAAAAATAAACAAAAATATTGACTGAAGAAAAATTATCAACCTGCTGATTATGTATGTGCTCAATAATATCTCTGCGAAATGAAAAAATGGGCAATCCCTCATCAAACCGTCTGCATTCTCTCATCATAATGCTATGAATCATCTCCCAATTAAATTCTCCGCCAACATTATACACTCCAACCTTTACCCCAGTCCCTTCTTGTTCGTCTTCCACCTTCCCCTCCAAATAATCCACCAAACACTGCACTCCATTTTTAAATTCCTTGACTCTCTTCATAATTAAGTCCCTCTCATTTATAAAACCATCCCTTTTTTTTATCAACTCATCGTAAGCCTTTAAATTATTTCGTCCCTTAAGCATTTGAACAACGCTTTTTATCTCATCCAACACCAACTCCAATTTCTTCTGCCACTTTTGCACCAGTTCACCATCAAACAAACCCTTCAATTTCTCCAAGAACAGAGATTTAAGATGATCCCTCAACTCGTCATTATCCGACGACACCTTGACGTGCCGTTTCAGCCGGGGCGTGAATATATGCCCACCATTCAACCGAACTTCCCATAATTGAACCATTGTCTCTAGAGCTGCCACCCACTGCTCGTAAAACAGACTTCCAGCAATATTTCCATTCTCGAAAACGTAATCGTTTTGCGGCTTGAATTTCAATTTCGAAATCAAAGCCTTAGTCTCCGGTCTCCTCCACGCTGGCTTGCTTAAGCACAATTGTATGACGAAGTTAGGATGTCGGTGTTGCTGCGGTGGAGGAAACTGTTGTTGCTGCGGTGGAGGAAACTGTTGTTGCTGCGAGTAGGAGCGGAACGGTCCCGGAGGACGATCACGACGGTAATTCGGGGAAAATTGCGGTTTCCATTGCCCGAATTGGTTTGGACGATCAGGGCGGTGAGATGACGCCATCTTTGAAAATTTATCCGTGAATGGACGAAAGCTGCAGTCTTTGCACTGTAATTAAAATTCTGAGCAAAATCAACACAAAACCTAAAAAGAGAAGGTTTGGAAGAACAGGGCGAGGACTGCAGTGTGGAGCAGAAGCGTCAGAGAGAAGGGAAAGGAAAAAAGAGACAAAAAGTAACTCATACAAGGAAACTTGCGCACGAATTTTGGGAATATTTCACTTTGCCCATAAAAGTTTGAAATTTCATATTTTAGTCCTTTATAATTGTGTTTATTTCACCTAAGGCCTCATGCAGATCCTATCCAAAGAAACTTGAAGATAAAGCTATTTTAGTACTTTCATTGTCTTTTTTTAGTAATGTTCGAATTAATTCGTATGTGCCTTTACATTCGTTAATATGCATAAAGATTGAATTGAACTTACTATCCTGTTTTATATTTATTATTATGCATTTTGTTAATACAAAATGTTTTAAGATATATTTTACTTGAAATAGAAATATTATATTAATGAAGTAAAATATTTATTGTAATATAATTTTATTTAAATATTAAAAAAAATTTATTCAACTATTGTAAATCGTTTACTAGACTAGGGGATTGAAGAAAAGGCAAATATATTAATCTCTAACAAGAAAGGATTGTCAAAATTTGTTAATTTTTTGTACCCAATTACTGTTAGATGATTTTATCTTTTTTTTATAAAAATTTAATTGCAGGGTGTGGAATGTGTTAATGGATAAAATAAAAGATAGTTAGCAATTCCATATTATATCATAAAGCATAAAGCATCTTTACATAATTGTATTCTATAAATTATTCATTGAGTGATGTATATTATAGGTTCTAAAATTTATAGTAATATCTTCACCATCATATTTCTTTCTTGAATATGATGAACAGCTTATATAGTTAAGGAAAAATTTTATTTCTTGAATTTAAAATTTATCATGGAAAATTTTTGCAATCCATGGTAAACACCTTATTTTTCCTTGAATATTGTGAGATCGAAACATATCATAAGTAGGGCTAACAAAGCAAAGATGGATATATAAGGGAATAGAACCATTACTGATGTCAACTATTTTGGTGAAAATTTCCAAAAATACCTAAAATTTAATATGGTATAAAAAATATTCAATTTCTCAAATCATTTTAAAAATGTCCAATTGGATAATTTATTTTTATTGGATATCCAAATTGGTAAGGATCCGAGTTTGAAAGGGTTGATCAATGGAAAAGACACCCATGCCCCTATGGAAATCGAACGGTACATTTCCTTCCTTCTATGCATCGAGGTGCTGCCCGTCCCTCAAACAAACAAAAAACTTAGAATTTAAAAAATTCTTGGCCATTGCCAGAGCCAAAGAACAAGTTAACTAGATAGCAAGTCATCTTCTTCAACTCCACCGTCACCTACGCCTTCCGACATCGACCATAGATAAGTTCTCTGCTTCTTCTTCTTTTTTTTTTTTTGGTGTTGTTTAATTTCTTTGTGTTTTCCCCTTACAATAATCATTTAATTTCTTTGCTTTTGAAGTGAAAGTGTTAATTAGAAATTTATGAGATTGTTGTGGTGTGCATTGAATAGTTTTTTTTTTTTTTTCAGTTGAATTCGAACGAACTGTTTACTTCATTTATTTTGATTTTTTTTAACTTCTTTTTTATGATTGAGGAAATGTTGAGACTTTGGCTGCAAAATGGTTAATAAACAGTTGGGGAGGTTTGGAATTGGTTTGGTTTAGAATTTCTGGATTGAATTGGTGGAAGGTCAAGATAATTCCATCGAAAGTCAGGATAATCTACCAAAGGTTGAGATGATCTTCTGAAGGTCGGGAGGATCTATTGAAGGTCGAAGGAATACTTGGGAAAGTTCAAAGTTGGCCAAGTCTATCTCCGACCTTCAGTAGATCCTCAAGACCTTCAGTGGGATTATCCCAACCTTCCACCAATTCACCCAGAAATCCAACCCAAACCCATTTCAAACCTTCCTAACTGTTTATTAACCATTTTGGAGAAAAAGTCTCAACATTTCCTCAATCATAAACAAAATCCATCAAAAATTATATATTATTATAGGTTTTTCTATAAAATAATATGTTTTATGATTTAAATAATATTTGCATGCAATAAAAAATGTTTTGGAGCTTATTTTATTTATTGTACAAGGAAATAAGTAAAGCTTATTTTAATATGCTTGTCAATCTAGAAAATTATTATTATTATTTTTTTATATTTGCAAAGATATAGAGCCGGTTACTAAGAAATGGTCTTTCAAGCATAGTCGCGTTATGCCTCCCGGTAAGACTACGAGTTGTCATTGCAAGTATTCTTGGATAGTAAAGGTTGTTGACTTGGTCAGGCGCCACGGGATAAAGGAGCCATTCAGGAGGGGTCCATTTGGACACATGTTGGAGCTATCCCAATATGCCGGACGTTTTTATGCCTGTGCTGCAACTTATATGATTAGACAGGAGGTCCACTTCCTCGATGCTCGCCCAATGAGATGTGGTTCCACATCGGAGGTAGACTACATCGATTAGGGCCTCAAGAGTATGCCTTGATCACCGGACTTTGATTTGGCCAGGTGGATGAGTGGATTATAAGGCGGCAGTTATTGAGGCACTCTGCAAATGATAGATTATTGGGGCCCATTCCACTAACGCTGACACAGGTCCTTGCCATTTTTAGTGAGATGGATGTTGGATCATTGGAGCAGGATGATGTCCATAGGCTTGCTTATGGCATCATTGTCGGATATTGGTTATTGACACGCGAGTCTTCTGCAGTCGTTCGGTATTACGTGTGATCCATCCTCGAAGATTTGCCAGCGATTGAGGTATTTCCCTGGGGCACCATGGGATGAAGCATGACATAGTATGAATTCCAACACGCCATTGCTGACCTGTCTAGGGCGATGAAAAGGCATTTATACAGTAATGCTTGGGTGATATTGATATGACATCAAATCTACCTTTTTTGTAAATTATTATGATTTATATTCACCTTTTGGTCCTTATTGATATTTTTTCTTCCAATTCAATGGTGGATGTAAGCCCACTTCCCGGTCCTACGACCGTATTTGTGCTTTGATGCTCCTGTTGGAGCTTCTAGACCTGGCGCTACACAGCACCCGAGGTGCCTTATTTTCCAAGGGCCGATTTTCTCTAGTTCCAGAGTACAGTGGCATGATATATTAGATAGGGTAAGTAATCAACCTTTCCACTTGTGTTTTTTTTTTTTTAATTAAATTTTAAAAAATCAAATGTTCATTAAACTAAATAACGATGTTCACAGGCATCTGCTTCATCACCATACATCGAGCCAAATGAGCAGGAGCGGCAGATGCCCTCTTGGACTGATTTTGGCGACCTCTCGTATATTCCACCCGTTTGTTGGGGGGCTTCGAAGCCTAGCTCATTCTAGCAAGCCGTCTGAAAGCAGCCACTCCCCTGTGCTATTATAGAGGTTGGTGTAATGATAGTTGAATTAGTAAATCGTAAATTAAATAGAGATGATTTATTATGTGTTTTATATTTGTTTTATTTTTAGTAACCTGCCCCAAGAGTTGGGCAAGCGGAGATCCCAAGGTATGAGAGGACGAGGAAGAGCATGTCGAGGAGCGACATCCATCCCATGTGAGATCCAAGGGCCATTGGGCGGATGAGAACCGCCACCAGGTATGTATCTCTTCATGCTTGTTAAAATCAAGCATTCAATTCAATATGTATATTTATTATAACTTATGTTTAAAATTATGGCACGCTCCCGAGAGCATTGGGAGGCCCTGTCGTCCTACTCCTACCGACGACAACATGATTGCCCAACTCAAGACCCTATTGGGAGAGTTTGAGGAGCGGGTGTATGCCCAAGTTAGAAAGCATGTCGATGCCTGCTTTGTGGAGGTGCTTAAGTGAGTGAGTGGTCAGTTGGAGCAGCAAGAGGACGCGGCCCTGGCTTGGCACATAGCTTTCCTTCAGCGATTGGATGAGTTAGAGCATTGATAGAGCCGGGGGTAGCAAGGTGGTTAGAGATCTCCTCTTTCACATCAGGTTAGTATGTGTTGTGCAATTTGAATTAGTTAGCTATTGGCATTGAAATTGATCGTATTTATTTTCCTTGAAACTAGCAGGAGCAGTGGATTGGTCCTGGACTAGATGCAGTCCCACCTACTCCATTCGAGGTGGCAGATCCACCTGCTCCATTGGTGGTCCAGACGATCGATCAAGTTAGTTAAAATACATTTATGTGTTTTTGATTATTTCATACTTAAACTGATTTACATAGTTAGTTAATTTATTTTAAATAACAGCCGGAGGAAGATGTCCACGAGAGGGAGGTGGCAGATCCTCATGTTCCAATCAAGGTACAGACGATTATCCAGGTTAGTTTAAATATTTAAGTGTTTTTGAATATTTCATATGTGTTCTGATTTTCATTGTTAAATAGTTTATTTTAAATAGCAGGCGAACGGGGATGCCATTGAGAGGGAGGGTGCACCCGCTCCATCTAAGAGTGTCGTATCCGATGCTGTTGTTCAGGTTAGACATGACCTAATTAAACAAGTTAATTAATTTTATTTTTTAATTTCAAATTTAAATGTCATGTTCAAGTGTCTTTAATTTAATTTCTTTACATTCTAATAATTGGATTTTAATTTATTTCGGGAGGGAAGACGTGTTGTACATATCAAAGTCTGGGTTGCAAGCCTCATGTCTCCTCTCACGGACCCCTCTCATCATATAGAGTCTGGGGGTCCAAAGAAGAAGCCCAGAACAAATAAAGGGAGAGAGGCAGTTCCAACATAGGTGCCAGGGGAGGGCTCCATGTTTCTTGGAATGGATAGTCCCCGGAGCCGGAGCCGTTTGGATAGTTTCTGCTATTTGGGGGCGTCGGAGAGGTATTTACATGCATTCTGTTAATAAAATTTAGCTTTCTCTTCATAATTAAGTTTCTATGTCGTTTTTAATATGTGGGAGTAATTATTAATATTTCCTAACATTTGTGGTTTTTTTTTTTGTGGCAGCCGCTCAACGGGGGGATTCTAGTCCTTTGACGGGAACATTTTGAGGGTCGTTCGAGATTGCACTCAAGAGCTGAATGACCCTCATGTCAATCAGTTCATCAGAGGGTTCCGATGGGCAGCCACATGCCATTCGGCTGCTTACCCTATGGCGGGGAGATTCGCCATTCTCCCACATTTTCTCTACGTAAGTATTTTGTTTAATTTTTATCAAGTGTATAAAGTATTTTGATCATATAATATCGTTTAAATATTGCTCAATTGCAGAGTATGCTTCATTCCGCTTTCGTTTCTGCATCTGCTCGAGGGGAGCTTGAGAAACACAAGTTCAATGATGGTTCCATTGGCTGAGTGAAGGGAGTCGGAGATGACGATGAGGTCGCCTGATGGCGAGTCGATGAGGTAATAAACATATTTACTATTTTTTGCTTGTAAAGTTACATTTCATTTTAAAATAATTTAATATTTTCTTATTTATTTGTAGGCTTTGATGCCATGTTGCTACAAGGATCACTAGGTACTCCTACGGATCTCGTTGAAGGAGGCGAAGGTCACTTTATATGATCCAAGGCTAGCATGGGATAAAATGGTGAAGGCACAGAGGATGGATTTGGTTTGTAGGATGTTGCCTTTTCTTCTGGTACAGACCGGCTATTATTCCGAGATGGGAGTTGCTGCTCCACCCCTCAAGTTCGTACATGAGTTTTTGGGTATTAAAGCCCTCTTGAGTCGGCCTAATTCGACTAGTTGTGCGGCATGCATACATTGGACATTACATGACGTAGCTGTTGAGAGGATCTGTTGGGAAGACGATGCCATCGCTGGAGGATATTCCAGATGCACCGCAGCACATTAGGGATGAGATTTCACTGATCACGCTTGAGTACAACAACATACAATCCTAGTGAATTTTTTGGATTATATCATGTTTCTTTTTTTTGGGATACATATAAATTATGTAAATAATATTACTTGTTTTGGTTACATTATGTAATTAAAAATAATATGAAAAAAACTATAGGTGATGAATGAATAATATGGAAAAAAATTCAAGCAATATAAACAATTGGGGAGATGAGAGCTGAGTTTGAAGGAGGGAAAAAAGCTTTTTTTCAGTTTGAAACGGTGGACGGACAAAATTGTATGCATAAGGTCGATGCATAGACTTGGCCAATTTCATCTGTTAAAAGTCTTTCTTCGACCTTCAAATAATTATACCAACCTTAGGCATGCAATTTCAAAGGTTGGTATTATCATCTGAGGGTTGATGCAAGGAGGACCAATTTCACCGATATATTTCTTTCTTCGACCTTCAGAGGATAATAATGACCTTAGGCATACAATTTCGAAGGTCGGTATTATCCACCGAAGGTTGATGCAACTACTTGGCCAATTGCAAAGACACCCATGCATGCATGGTTGAATAGTTGAAAAGGCACTATTGATTCCCTGAGAAGCGGTGGCAGTCGAACGGTCAAGTTCCTTCCTTGTTTTCCGAGTTGCTACCCATCCCTCAAACAAATCAAAACTCAGCACTGCCAACTCCACCGTCATCTTCCTTTCTTTGGGTCTGAGAATCCTGGCCATGTATATTTCCTTGAAGGTCTCATGCCATTAGTCCAGCTCACCCCCGCATCAAAGAGTCCGAGCTTCCGCCCTTCTTGACCAGACTTTGGAGAGTCAGGCTAAACCAATTGCCGAAGCCGGAGAACAAGTTTAGTTCCTATCTTCTTCAACTCCACCGTCATTGTCACAGTGTCCGACAATGCACA
>JAOXNR010000028.1:18579614-18606311 GCA_028571225.1 Parsonsia alboflavescens
TAATTAATCCTTGAAATTAATTATTTGGGCTTGAATAAAAATTAATTAGTTATTTTATTTAGTCTTATAATTAATTTAGACTTTTGTCCATAAGATTAATTATTGTTGGGTTTGAATAAAATAATGAAGCGGATTTATTTTTATTAGTCTTATAATTAATTTGGACTTATGTCCATGAGATTAATTATTTAATGGGTTGAGAATAAAAATAAATATTGGGGCTTTAATTAAATGTCAAAATAATTATGTTGGATTCATGGTCTAATGAATAATTATTGGACCTTTCATTAAATAAAAGGATGGTTGGGTTGTTGGGCTCTTAGCCCATAGAAAGCCTATATTTCTAATTTAGTTATTTAAAGGATTATTTATTAATCCTGTAATAACTAGAAGAAAGATGATCATTCCGAAACAATAGGAAATTAGAATAGAAGTAATTTTTCTCTCTCTGCAGAAAAAATTATAGAATATCTATTTTCTCCACTCCACTTAGAAAAATTCTCCAATCTTTAATTTTCCTTTCTGTTCATCCAAACAAATAGGGAATAGATTAGTAAATCTTTTGCACAGTAGATCAAGATGTCTAGATTCATTTCGCAGGACACATCTTCACAAGAATCATCATTCTAGGTATCATTCTTGAACTCTTTATGTGAGAAATTTTTTATAATCCGGAGACTCCGGATCTCGTTTCCTCGTGGATTTGGGATCAGGTTCCCATCAATTTATACCACCGATTTTTTTTATTTTGTTTGTTCGAAGTATGTAAGAAAGATATTACCTTTAATCTTTGTTATTAGGTAGAGGGTTGGATTAAAAATTTGAAAAATGGGTTTTATGGATGTTGGGCGGGGGGGAAGCCATATTGATAAAGCGAGAGGAGGAACTAGAGAAAAAGCACAGTTTGAAGGAGCTTGAAAATCTGGAATGAAAGAAGATTTGAAGGTCGATATTATCCTCCGAAGGTCGATGCATGGACTTGGCCAATTTCACATTTGAAAAGTCTTTCCTCGACCTTCGGAATATAATCCTGACCTTCCACAAGATCATCCCGGCCGTCCATAGTTTCAAACGAGAAAAGCCAGTTTCCCATTTCCAAACCCAATTCTCACCTCTCCACATTTTTATCATAATTTTTCCACCCAATTTCATCACCTGCAGAAGAAGAAGAAGAAATACGGTCGAGAAAAAAAAAACATGTGGTGGGAAAAATGAAAATATTGCAAACTAGTAAAAATATGAAAATCAATTATAAGTCATGAATCGTCTCAACACCAACATCGCCTTCAAAAACATCCATACTCTCATGGGCGACACTTACATTAACATTTACAAACACTCCCTCTTCAATTGTCGCCTCCAATGTTTATCCAGAAACCCCGAGACTCTTGGGTAGATCTCCTCATAGATGGGTGCCCTTCTTCAGCTTGATCATATGACATTGGAACCTCTACTTTGGGTGGTATTACTTCGGTGGTTACTTTCGGACAAGTTTGACGATTGTGTCCTTTTCTTTTGTATATCGTGCAAGTTTTCCGTCAGAGAAATTGTTCACTTCGAGATAGGAATCGACCTTCTTGTGGTCTTTCTACCCCCCTTCTTACAAACAATGCATTTACAGCCACATCTTCCAAACCTGTAATTCTATCCAAAGTTGAAGACAACGGAACAAGCTATATCAAAGGTGCATATACCTTCCTTAATATTTCCGTATCAAATGAAGTTCCAAGGCACAGAGAATAGTAGTGGGCTCCAATTTCCCTATAACGAATTAAAGATGAGAAAAAACAAATTGGGATTATGATTTTAAATCTATTTTCGAAATAATAGAGATGGTCCGAAAGGTCGAACCTATCGGTCATCTAGAACTTTAGTTTAAATTATACGAAGGTTTTTCAATACCTAGTAACAGTAATGGCATGTTTACATGGAATTCCTTCTATATCCCATCTTCGACATCCACACGTCCTCCGAATCATATCCACAACAACATTTGCTTCTCATGGGGGATTACCGACTTCTTACTCCTCCTTAGCTCAAATGAATATAGTACACAGCCTTTGTTGGTCAACCAAAATAGCTTCTGCCTCAATTCGTTCCACAGCACATCCGGTAATAATAGCAGGCATTGCAATGGCTGCTTCTTGGAGTTTATTGAACCAACTTTGACACATACCCCATGCGCGGATGTAATTGGCAATTTTCGAGCTCTCTCGTTGCTTCTCGACGTTTATTGAACCAACTTTGACACATACCAAATGCGCGGATGTAATTGGCAATTTTCGAGCTTTCTCGATCGTTTATTGAAGGACTCTACGAGATTGCTAGTCATTTGGTTATATCGATTCTTCGGATAGTAAGCACATGCCCAACCTAATCGCCCTACCTCAACATACAACCACCGATGAACCCCATGATGAATTTGCAGCACTTTTGAAAATCGTTTGAACATGAGGATCTCTGCATTTTGTCTTCAAGTTTTCCTTCAAATGTTGAAAACTAAAAGCATGTGGAGCTTTGGGATACATTTCTCACTATGTGTAGTATGCCTTTGTGTTGATCGGATACAATTACCAAATCATCGGGTGATAATAACCACTCCCATAAATCATTGCCCTCCTCTTCATTGAATCCAAATGCAAGTGGAAACATTTGTCCGTTTCAATCCCACACACAGCTGTGTAAATTTTGCCATCCTGTGCATTTTTCAAGTGTGTTGCATCTAGAACAATAAGGGGTCTCATGTACTTGAAACCCTCGATCAAAGGACCAAGTGCACAAAATGACCTCACAAAATGCTCCTCCGGCAATGCTAAGCTGGTCACCGAGCCGGGCATTATACGCTCCAAGAGGTAGAAGTATGTTGGAAGCTGTTTTAGTGAGTCCTCTGGAGTTCCATAAGAGATTTCCTTTGCACGCTGCAAAGATCTCCATGCTTTGGTGTATCTTTACTTCACACCATAATTCTCCCCCATGTCTTGAATCACATTTTCGGGGTGTGATTTGCACCGATGATTTTACCAGCTTACAAACAATCAATTATTGATGCACTTGCATCCCTATTTTGGCTTTGTTCTATAGTTTAAATGCAAGTGTGAGTTGGGACAAACTTGTGAATCACCTATATCTGGCATCCAGCTCTACACTGTGCACGTATCATGAAGGTGTAATCTTTTTTATTCCTGCATCACTTCTCAAATCGTGCCTTATCCAAACGTACCACGAGATAGGAAAATCGATTCTCGAGCGAATATTGACCGACTGCTGTCGTCAATTCATCTTTACTTTAAAAATTGAATCCTTCTCTATCTCATCCACAAGTGGAATGGTTTCATCTTCAGAATAAAGCACCTTTGGTTCCTCACCCCAGTCTATGTTCTTGAACTAAGTAGAAGGGTCCGGTATAAACTGTTGAAAGGGAACTACTTGTCTAACCCCATCGTCGAAGTTCACCGGGACATCATCATCAACACCGCGGATATATTCTTTTTCGTAATGATCATCAGCATCAGCATCGGTGTGAATATTTCCATATGGCCCAGGTTCATCCTTTAAAGGTGGGTGACGCAGACGAACAACAGAATCTGAAGATTTGTTCTTGTTCAGAAACTTGCAAAATAAGAAACGAAAAAGAACCTGATTCAATGTTCCTTCAACGCAAGTAGTTAGAAAACGAAAATTAAAATCAAGCGAAAAAACGAATTTTCGAAGTACTCAAAAATCAAAATGCCAAAAAGTGGCAACTTTAATTCAAAAAACTGTTCGAAAACAACCAGTAGAAACAATTCCTAAAGCAAAAACAAACCCTAACCCTAATCGGAAAAGAAAAGTAAAGAAATTGCAAAAATACCCCTAGAAAATAGTAAATTACGAAATTGTCTCTTAAAACAATAAAATTATGACAATGCCACTGAAAACAGAAAATTGCCCAAAACTCCATCCAAACGACTTCGGATGGCCAAAAAACGCCTTGCATCTTCATTGGGCAGTTCCGGGTCACCCAGTCAGATTTGAGCCCAATCCGAGCTCGTTTCAGTTGCCTTGGGAATCATGCCTGACATCAATTTCGTGTTTCAAACAACTCATGTCCTCTTCTTCAAACGTTCTGAGCGTCGTGGAGCTGATTGTGGAACTGAAATTGCTGAACTGACACCTGCCCGGCATCTGAACCACCTTGATCAGCAACCAACTTTGCGTCAGGGGGAATGTCCCATCCGGATTCCTTTCGTACGCATTAACAAAATCATCCATTGCAGGATTAACACCACACTGATATAATCTTTCAATTTTGTTAACGATCACCATTTTAGGATCAGCTTCCCCCATCAAAAACATGATCCCGTATGTATCTTCAATTTCCAATAATTTAGTACCTCCATCGGATAATCTGGATGCAAATGATATTTGTACATCAAATTGGTTTAAATCAATTTTCATGCAGCCTACCATAGTTATCCTAAAATTTTCGTAACTGATGTTTTCTGGTATGACTACCGGACACACCCTTCCACTTAGAGAACCATCGTGAAAAATAATTCTGATTAAACCCATTTCCGCAAGAATCTAAGAAAAATATATTCAAGATGGATAATGTACAACCAATAATAATAATAAAAAAGCAGCGAAAAAAGGTCTACATAGTTTTTGAAAGAAAAAAAAAAAGATCAGAAAAAAATGCTTGAAGGTTGAGGTGATTATATGGAAGGTCGATACAATCCCTTCAAAAGTCTAATTGACCTTATGGATGGTCTATTGAACTTTTTTTAATAAAACTGAAGGTCGATTACATCATTTGAAAGTCGATATAATCCTTAGAAGGTCGAAAGGGTCAACTGGAAGGTCGATTGAAACAACAAAAAAAATTAGACTTGAAGGTCGGCTTATACTACTGAAGGTCGAATAGAACTCCCGAAGGTTGGTCATACCTATGGAAGGTTGGCCATTACTTCAAACACTCAACACAAACAACTTTCTTTCCTTCCTTCCTTACACCAAACAAACAACACAAAATAGTGAAACATTAGATCAAAAAAACCCAGCGGCACTTAGGAATCAAAATACAGAAAAAATTGAACAACCACTTATTCTGATTGACGAGACTCAAGCTTGATCTTGTGAAGAAAAAAAAACCAACTCCTCTCCCACACCCAAGTGTCTACTTTTTTTTTTTCTTCAATAGGGAGAATGAGTTCCTTCAAATTCAACTTTCAACAAGGAAACTCCATCAATATGGTAGTGAATTCGATTTTACAGTAGTTGCAGCAGTAGTTGGGCAGTTAGACTGTTTTGAATGTTGAGGGCATTACAGTAATTACATGATAAAAGTGAATAAAGGTTAGTTTTTTTTTTTAGGAAAAAATAAAAATGGGTATAGAGTGAAAAGTTAGTTTTAGAATTGGATAAATTATGAAATATTGTACAGGTTTTGGTAATATTGAAATCTTTCCCCTCAAATTGGGTAAAAGTGAAAACGCCCCACTATTTTGTCTCTAATGCAATCAATTCTGTTTTTTTCAATAGACAAAAGCAAATAAAAAACCATGTTAATTTGAACAAATAAACAACTTTTTAAAAAAAAACATAATGATAATATTAACATAAATGACTTGATAATTATAGTTAAGATGATGATTTAATTTACAACTAATTTTACATTTTTTTTTCCAAATGTATAAAATTATGGAGGATTTATAGTATTTTTTTATGAAATATTTTGGTATCGTAAACTTTAAAGAAAAAAAATAGCCAGGTTTCCGTGTTTCAAGATTTTGAATTCATTTTCTATATTATTTATCAAATTTTACCAAAAGAAAAAAAAAAGAAGAAGAAAGAAAAAAGAAGCATATATTACTTTAAAGCCCAAAAGGCAATCCAACACCCCAAAGACTTTTTTTATTTTTAAAAAAGAACGACAATTATTTTATCTTTACACTTTATAAGTACCAGTGCTTCATATTGCTATTTTTATACAGCCAACAAATTTTTCTTTTCTTTTCTTTTTTAACTGGAGCAAATTTTAAAAATTTAAACAATTTAACTTAATATACTTTTAATATATATATATATATAAATCTATTATATTATATAAAAATGGAGACAATCTCCACAAAAATTACACATCAACTCATAATCTCTTACCAAAATGAACGTGAGTGATTTGAAATCACCACATTTAACAACTATTTAATTTTTAAAACTCTTCACTTACATATCATTATCTAAAGTTTTTTATTTATCTATTATTCTTTTTTAAAATTATTTAATTATCTATTTTCCTCACTCCATATATAGCACATATTTTTACTCCACATCCAACGAATCCATCATTCTCTCTTTCCAAGAAAGAAGATTGACATACCATTCTATCCTTATCAGGAATCCTAGAAGACGACTGGCCTTTTTCATCCAGTAAGTTTATGTATATAAATTCTTAGCTTATAAATAAATAAATAAAGATAATTTTTTTAATTAATAAAGTATATTAATGCATATAAAGATATAAAACAATATGATAATAAAATTACATTAAGGAATATTGACATTAAGTGTATATTAATCCTTAAAACATTCACATATTTTTTTACAACATCTCAAGAATTCTCCAAATCCCTGCACTGATAATTAAATTCACGCGAATAGTTTTCTTTTCCAAGCTCCAATACATATGACATATGACATATGCCATATGGATACTCACACTGAATTCAGGATGATTCAACTACCTCCTCTAGACTGCCATAAAAAGATTTCTTGCTTTTTACATCTGTGGGAACAAAAGAAAACTCGTGAATCAATTGTTCGAAAGAAGGTGCATTTAGAACAGCTAACAGGTGAAAATATAACCTCTTGATGAATTCAAATGGTCACAATGTTCACAAAAGAGAAATAAGGGATATCTGGATTTACTTCAGAAGTTCCAAGTTAAAAATAAAATACTGACTGAGAATAACTAACCATGACAATGAATGATTTCTGCTGATCGGTTATCCGCATTTGGATGGCTATCAACTGCTGACTTCGCCAGTACCATTGACAGAACCATTTTCGTGGTCATTGGGATTCAAACCATAAACGTGCAACATTTTTACATGCTTGGTCTCCAAATATCGCCTATTTTCCATAGTTATCGGAGTAAGTAACGGGACCCTTCCTACAATTGAAAGACCATAACCTTTGAGTCCAACATATTTTGCAGGGTTGTTTGTCATCAACTTCATTGTTCGAACGCCAAGATCTCGCAGGATCTGCAGTTGGTTACAACAAAGGTGCAAGTTTTGGTTAAGTCGAGATTGACTCAAAGGATAACAAATCAAGAAAAGGAAAAAAAACCAACTGCATACTTTGGAACCTGTAATAAAGACAGTGTCTACTACTTTAGCGGTGATAAATATTTGTAAATACTAACAGAATTGGACCAATTTCAATACCAAAAATACCATGGGGACTCAAGGTTACACTTGCACTTAAAATAAGGTCTAAAGCTAGTTAATTATGCAATTCTTCTCCAAGGTGTCCTCAACTGATAAATGATTCCAAAGCATCACCTTAAAATTTTATGATTCTAAATTCATGACTAACTGACTGTTTAGCTGAATAAAATGAGATAAACTAGCTCAACCTCCTAAATTCTTTCCTAGTTCTTTTTAGCCAATTGAATCATGGTTCAACGTGAATTTCAACTCTATGAACAGTCATCTATTTCTTGTTAACAAGAAATAGGTTAGAAACTCCAGTACATGCAGACATATCAGGTTATGATATAAGCAAATAGTTTTTTCACAAAAATTCAACATATTCAAAGTGCGCAATATCTTCTACTACATAATTTGTGTTGCAATCTAGACTACACCAATGAAATACTTACGTGGCTCTTAAATTTTTTATGTAGACATTTTATAAACTAAATCCCAAAGAAAACATAGCTTTTTTATGCAGATATATTTTACTTTTGGGACACATGCAAATTTTTTAGATACCAGTATAAATGAGTGGAAGAAGATTTAGAGTGTATTCAAAATGATAATTAATGATTACTCCAAGCTAAACAGCATGATTTTTTATTCTGTCTGTAAATGAACCGTTAATATTGTAAAGACTAAGCAATAATGAAGAAAACAAGTTGGAAAGTATTCATAATATTGGCACTGAAATAAATTAAAGCTTATGTAGCAAATACCTGAGCACCAATACCATACTCCCGGGAATCAATGGGTAATCCCAGCTCCTCATTGGCTTCAACTGTGTCACGCCCATCATCTTGAAGGTTGTAGGCCCGAAGTTTATGCCCCAGACCAATTCCCCTTCCCTCATGTCCACGAAGATATACTAGCACACCCCTACTAGCTGCCTCAATTTGTTTCATTGCAAGAGCAAGCTGGTTACCACAATCGCATCTAGCTGACCCAAAAATGTCTCCGGTGAGGCACTCTGAGTGTACTCTAACAAGAACATTTTTCCCATCTCCAATTTCACCCTGTTCAGGCGAGAGTTCTTTCCTTAGTCTTTAAAATTGAATAGTTGACATATGTACCCAACAAAGATTCTAAAGTAGCCTTGCAATCCACTAAACATTGTTACTTTCTTGATCAAATTTATATGTAAATAGTGATATTATTCATGGTTTGTTAGACATATTTTGCAAACCACTAAATGATTCAAGTATAGAATGCTAGTCCTGTGAAGACAAGATTTGTAAGCTAGGAAACAAGGAGCTCTAGAGTGAAGCATATCCATCAAACCCCTATATTTTTCTGACTCGCACAGATAAGAAAATTGATATTTTGTAGAGAATCATATTTACAAGAGAACAGAATGGAGAAGGGCATAATAAAGCGGAGACCTGATAAATCTCCAAAATCCAAATGAAATCCATTGCTTACTTTAACCATCGCAATATGTTCAATCCCATCTAGAACAGACTTAAAGCAGTATGCATTGAAAGGGCCCCACATTGTTGGTATTGGTGCAGCAACAGCACTCTCTACCAATTTCTCTCTTTTCCTTCGGTATCTGTTAAGACAAAAAAGGGAAGGCCAGAATCAGAAAGCAGCAAGTGCACATTCGCCGTATCTCATTGTTGCATGGTTGACCCAAAAAACCTAATGTGTGTCTTTATTAAAAACTAGGGGTTAAAGGAGAGGTTTTTATTAACCCTTACCTGGCTTTGCAACTGGAAGTGTCAAAACAATGAGTAAAAAGATAAATCATAAAAGCATCTACATGTTTAGGGGAAAAGTGTAATTTTTACAAGCATTTAGTCATTCGGTCCACCTATTGTATAGCCTTTTAGTTTTCTTGTTTGGAGATTAGGCATGGGGAAATGGATTCTGTTCCTCACATTCTGTGGATTAATAATTTTTATTGACATCAGTGAGTATGCTTTCTATATAATTGTCGAACCTAATGAGATCAGCTATGGAAATGATCTTTAAGTTTTCTGCTTCAGCAAATTGACGAAGCTTTGGTAACCTAGCCATTGAACCATCATCATCCACTACCTCACAAAGAACTGCCACAGGGTCTAAGCCAGCCAGCACAGCAAGATCAACAGAAGCTTCTGTATGACCAGCTCTTTTGAGAACTCCTCCTCCTCTGTACTTCAACGGAAAGATGTGTCCTGGGCGATTAAAATCCTTTGGTTTGGAATCTCTTGATGCAAGAGCCAATACTGTTGTTGCCCTATCCTGAGCAGAGACACCTGTTGTTGTACCATATTTTGCATCCTATCGTATCCAACCAATGAGTGTTAGTTGTGATGAGAATCATAATTTGCAACAAAAATATTAGTAGTGCTGTGTCAACAGATATACCCCTATTAGAATATGATATATGTGCAGAAAACATATGTTTACCCATCATTGAGGGCATTTAGCTACCCTAAAGCACCAAATTCAAACTTAAAACTGCTGCAGACTAACCTACAATTAGTCTCTCTAGTCATAGGTAGTTCCACTATGATTCCTACATAACCTTGAGAGATAATTAACATTTTATATGGTGGAGTACATGTGACAAACCATATGAAAAAGAACCAATGCATTTTTGTCTCCAATATTTTAATAGATTCTTCCAGAAACAAAAGGCATTGCTGTAGTTGAAATGATAGATTATGCATATCGTGTAGATTTCATAGGAATAAAAGATAGTATCTTGGAACATAAAACTCTGAGCATACCACTGACACTGTAAAAGCTGTGCAGAGTTTCTCTTCATTCTCCTTCTGTGTCACCATTAAAGGGAGTTGTAGTCTCTGTAAATCTTCTTCTTTCATGCTCACACAAACTATTCCAGTTCCATGCTTCACAATGAAAGCCATAGCTTCAGGTGTCACCCGTTGTGCTGCCATTATAAGATCACCCTCATTCTCTCTGTCCTCATCATCCACAACAATTACCATCTGCACAGTAAATCAAATCAACAAAAGCTAAGAACACGGAAATTGCAGTTCTTTAATATATAAAATGAAGTGAGAACCAACCCCGCCTTGACGAATGTCTTCAATAGCTTCTGGAATCGATGCAAATCCTGCAGTTGGGCGATCCAGGTCAAACTCGTCATCAGCAACAGAAAAGCCACTTGTATTTGGAGTTATTTCTGCTGCTAGTGTCCCCAATGCAACAGCATCCGGTTGATCATTGATTGCAGTTGACGATTCGTTGATACAATCATCTTGACCTGCATGTACATTGCTACAATGATGGAACAAGGAGGTGCTTTCTCCAGGTATTGCTAGATGTCTTACTCCACCAGTCTTCAGGTTATGGAAGAAATTTTTGCCAAAACTGGTTACCAAATTATTGCTATGGTAACTCATTTTGACTGCATTGAAGAAATGCATACCATTGTTGTCACTAGGACAGAGAGCGAGAGAGAGAGAGAGAATAGTTAGAAAACTTAGCTTAACATCATGGAAAAATAAGCTTGATGAATACACAAATTGATCTATGGCAACAGAAACAAGTTTTGTTCTGTTCCCTTCATATTAACAAGGCTATAGCTGTATACATATCATAGCAGTATGAAAAATTCAATGGATGGAATTGTATGTTATTGATAGCTTGGTAATGAATTCAGAGTAAATACTCATATCTATATCATCAATTTCATTTTATCATAACATGACTCTTTGACCAGAAAATGCTGGGGTGAAAATAAATAAATGATAGTAAATCACTCTATGGAGATGTAAATGATAGTTTCCTTGTTTCCTCCATATTTGCAAGAAACTCTTCGCATTTGATTATACTTGGCTCTAAGGAGATGTTACGGGAGCAATACAAAACAAGTACACATCTTATAAAAGTTACAGATGTTTCAGGCTCAACTTTGAAGATTGCCATTTTATGTAAATCTTTTCCCGAGTTCCAAACTCACATACCTCCCTTTCAGTTGCCGTCTTAGATATTCCATTTGTAGACATAACATGCTAGAACTTTTCCTTACAAGTGTGATCTCTTTACTGATATATCAAATTCCAAAAGCTTCTTTCACCAAAGTGACAGAAATGTAGAGAATCAAAGTAAACTTATCTACTACTTCTTTCTTGGGAATTTTGCACTGTGTGCAGTTACAAGAAGCCATCATTAAGTATTTAAGTTCCGGTAAGAACATATAGCCAGCAAACTTCAAAAAAGAACCCGACAATGAGCAAAACCATGAATTTGAGGCAACGTAATAGCCTGGTAACTGTTGTCTACCCCGCCCCACGAACAAAAGGAAAAAAAACTATTGGAACAAGAGTTCGTAGTCAAAAGTAAGAAACACGATTTCCTGAGAATCTTGACAAGAAATCAAAAGACAGTCGAAAGAAAAGGGCATCTATTCAAAATTAACTCAACTGTAAGCGTGAGATAGCCATGGAAGAGAAAGGAAGATTGCCCGAAGCCATTTTCTTGAAACCCGACTGTACTAAATTGAATTATCCTCTTTGTTTGGAGAGAAAAACCCGCTACCAAAAAAGCGCCTCTTTTTCTTTTTTGTTTTCTTTTTCTAGGAAAGGAAAGCTTTCTTGATGACGGGATTCAGATGATAGGATGGACGTGCCGCCGCCGCCAAAAATGGTTCGTTCTATCGTGCCGTTGTGAGAGATATGGATCAGATCAGTTTTATTCCACCTAGTGTGACATATGGGGATCTTGAAAGAAGTAATATATCGGATCATTCAGGTTTTATTAATAAAATATATAAAAAAAACATATATACCTATTGATTATTATTAATGTAAAAAATGTGATATAAAATTTGAAGTAATAAACAATTGTTTGATGACTTCTGGATATGATTTTAGGATTTATCTCCAAGTTCAGAAATATGTTGTATATCCCGAATTTACTTTTTCATACCAATAAAAATTTGAGAAAATGTGATTATTTTTCGTAATAATAAAATTAAACGGACTCCTTTCCCAATTTTACAAATGCAAAAGAAGTCTTTTCATAAATATGAAAATCACACATATTTTGTTTTAAAATGTAAAAATTTAGCTACTTTAAACTAAAAATTAAACTGTCCTTTTTTTTTTTTTCTCCTTAAAATATAATTTATTTTGTAATTATCAAGTAGTAATCACAATGGTTCCCTTTTCTTTCTAGATTTATTGATCATTTTAAGTTCTCTCCCATTCATTGCATCGAAGAGAGAATAACCATAATTATTTTATTTTTGAAAATAAAAAAATATTTATGTATTTTTGAATAGTTGACCTTCAATTTCGCATGAATGGGAGGGAAGTGGAATTACAGGATTTGCTCCTGAAATGGAACGACGGTAAATAGTAGACAGGCGAATCGTTGAAGGTCGGTTAAGAAATTTGAATTACGGTAAATGCTGTCTTTACAGGGAGAAAACGAAAACTACTATTATTGCTTTCCCTTTTCCTCTATTAAGGTAATTGGAATATTTCACGTGTTAAAAAAAGGCCAAATGCATGGGACAAATTAATGAAAAATATTTTACTTAAGTGATCTACCAGAGTAATCTTCACTTTTCGGGGTTTTTTTCGTTTTCGTTTTCTTTTTCTCTCAGCCCAAATATTATTATAAATTTTATTTCCCCTATTAAATTAATGCAGTAGTCAATTTGTTAGTTGTCTCATAGGTCATAATTATTAAATTTAGGTATTAACAAAGAAAATTTAATGGCCAAAGAATATTTAAATTTAAAATAGGTTCTAATTAGTTAATTTTATTTTTTTGAAAAATAATTTATTAGAGAAATAAACCGGGTATGCTTATCAATTTCATTATATTATTCATTAAATTTTTATGAGGCAGAGGAGTAACAAAATATCTTTTCACTAGTATCGAGAACGGAAAACTTTAGAATAAATCCTCATTTTAATCCATGATCTTTATGCTTTGCAAGTCCCCCTTTTTTTTTTTAATCTTTTTAAATCCCCTTATTTTTTATTTAAATCAACTAAATCCCTAAACTTTTATTATGTCATTTAAAATCCTTAATCATTTTTCCATTGAAAATTTCGATCCCCAATCTTTTTACGAAAGATCAACAAAGTCCCTCTTGAATGAAAATTTATTTTTCAGGCAAGATGATACACTGGATATTTGTTTTCGTCAAATAAACTGGAGTAGGAAAATTATTTCACTATTCCTTTCTTTTCTTTAAAACAAAAATAGATATATAAAAAACAAGGTTGAAACACTTCTGAAATTTTTGAAAGCGCATAAATCCCTGCATCGTTGGGTAGCAATTGATTTGTGGGGTGAGCAACCAATTGAAAAGTAAGAATGCTAGGCTCATGGGTACTTCAAGAAGACGATAATAGCACAAAGAAGGGAAAGGAAAGATGAAATAACTTCTCACTCCTAGTTTATTTTTTTAAAATAAATGTCTATTATATCATCTCGCCTGAAAATTTATTTTTCAAGCAAGAAAGACTTTGTTGGCCACCAGTAAAAAGATTGGGGACATAACTTACCAATGGAAAAATGATTAAAGATTTTAAATGGTATAATACAAGTTCAGGGATTTAGTTAATTTGAATTAAAAAAAGAAAGAAAGAAGACTTACATGACAAAAGGATAAAGAACAGGGACTAAAATGCAAATTTTCTCAAAACATTTATATTAATGATTTCTCTTACTGATATATATAAGCGTTGTGAAGTAACTAAAAATGAAAAATAGTGATATTTGTAAAAGTAGGTTTTTTTTAAAGTAAAAGTTGTGCATTCTGAAAATTTAAGAATTTATAATTCTTAAAATTCATATTTTATAGAGCTCGAAGATTAATTGAATCAAAAGACCGTCAAAATGATAATAATTATCATAAATATTTCATTTATGACCTTAAATATTGTGATTGTCCATTGATAGTACTATGTATCTAGTCCTATACTTGACCAAGATCAATTGAAGAGTCAAGTTCATATATCTTAGTACATATAAGAGGAATATAAAATTGCAGAAATTGAAGAGTCTTGATTATTATATTTTGGATATTGAAGAGTTTTGATTATTATATTCTGGATACATGTATTTGTAGTAAGAATAAATGTGAACAGAGGTACTTCATAGTTGGTTATAACCTTTATAAATAGGAGGGCTCTCATTTGTAAATGGATACATCAATGAATGAAAAATCATTCCAATTTATTTCTTTCAAACTCTTATGCTCTTTCTTTATTTTTACAATACTTTATCAACATAAATCTCTAGCCATTCCTAATGGTTGCATATTGTTTTGATTTTGGTTCCAAGGTTGTGAAAAAGTTTTGATCTCGTTTCTTCTTATTAAGGTAAGATTTTTCCTTTTGCTTTCCTTTTTATTTTCAATATGTTTAATGCAGATTCGAGTGTTTCCATGCATGAAGCAAAGTTGGAAAGCTTACCCATCGCTGGACATATTGGATAAGAACTATCTCTCTTGGATTCTTGATGCCAAATTTCATCCCCAAGCAGATGGCTTGAAAGAGACTATTGTTGAGATGAATAATTCCTCCAATAGGCAAAAGGCAAAGGCCTTGATCATGTTGAGACGCTATCTCCATGAAAATTTGAGATCCGAGTATCTCACTGTTGAACATTCTCAAGAGTTATGGCAAAACTTAAAGGATAGATTTGAGTAATAGAGGACGATGATCCTCCCAAAGGCTTGTTATGAATGTATTCATTTGAGGCTACAAGACTTTCAATCTATAAGGGCCTATAATTCTCCCATGAAATTATGTGGGGAAGATATAGTTAATTCGGACAGGGTTGGGAAGTCCTTCTCAACCTTTCATGCTTCTAATGTGTTCTTGCAATAGCAATATCGTGAGAAAATCTTGAAGAAGTATTCTAATCTTATCTCTTGTGGCAGAGAAAAATAATGAATTGCACATGAAAAATCATGAATTGAGACCAACTGGTTCAGCCCCTATGTCGGAAGCACATGTTGCTATCCAAAAAAATTATGGTCCTCTTCATAACAAACAAGGATGTGGGCATCAAGGCATGAAAACCAAAAATATCAAAAGTCGGGCTACAAAAGATGAAGCCACAAATGATTAGAAATCAATTGCTAAAGACAAAGATGAATGCTTTACATGTGGCATGAAAGGTCATTGCGTCAAAGTGTGTTGGACATCTAAGCACCTTGTTGATGCTTATCAAACTTGTCTCAAAAATAAAGAAAAGGCAATTGAGACAAATCTTATCCATGAGATAACTAATTCTGTCTAAGGCACAAGACTCAAATCGGAAATTGTTAAAGAAAATAATGAATCATTCTTTAAGAATGCTTTACTTGATATAGATGATTTTCTTGATAGCTTCAATTATGTTATTGATGATAGCCACAATGGCTTGAATCAAGATATATTGTTAGTTATTTATGTTACTTTTGTTATTTCGTTATTTGATTTGATGTACTTAATTATATAAATATAAATATAAATATATATATATATATTTATTTATTTATATGAGAATTCTTTAATGTTTCGGAATAAGAACAAGAAATCTATCTTTCTGAACAATGATATGACCCATACGATCTTGAGACATTCAATTCATTTTTTTGATATGACCATAAATGTCTCAAATGTTCAAACTATTTCAGGTAGCACACAAATTATTATGGCTCCCGAAGGGGACATATTTCGCTGCTTGGTGGTACAAAATTAAATATTAAAGATGCTCTATTCTTGATTAAGTCCATCGATATCTGCTAAGTTTTAAGGATATTCATGGAAATAGATATCACGTTTAAAAGATGGATGACAAAGGTATTGAATATCCTTGTGTTACAAGTTCCAAGTTGGGGACAAAGCAAATAATCGAGAAAATCGCATGTTTATCCTCCGGATTGTACTATACCCAAATAGAAACAATTGGAGCACACAATTCGGTTAGCTTGGCACTTACCAATGAATTTTTGGTGTGGCTCTACCGTTGGGGTCATCAAGGCTTAAGTATGATGCGTCATATTCTTGAAAACACATTTGACCACTCATTGAAAAATAAAAGGATTTTTCAATCTTGTGAGTTCATATGTGCTGCATGTTTGAACGACAAACTTACAATGAAACTCTTAACTTCTAAAGTTAATGTTGAATCCCTAGTATTTCTAGAGAGAATACAAGGTGATACTTGTGGATCAATTGATCCACCTTGTGAACCTTTTATATATATCATGGCCCTTATTGATGCCTCTACAAGATGGTCTAATGTTTTCTTACTCTCATTAAGGAATTTAGCCTTTCACGGCTATTAGCACAAATAATAAAACTGAGAGTATATTTCCTGGACCATCATATCAAGAGTATATGTCTTGATATTTGTTGAAGAACATATTTGATAAGTATGGTCAATCAATCAAGTGGAATAAAGGTAGAATATCTTGTGCCATATGTTCATATCTAGAACGATCTTGTTAAATTGTTAATTAAAAGGATTTAATTGATTGCACAACCTTTACTTTTAAGAAGTGAATTGCCATATTTGGCTTAGGGACATGCGATTTTACATGCAGCTACATTAGTAAGAATTTGGCTAACAAGTTATGACTCTATTTCCCCCCATGCAATTGGTTCAATGAAAGGAACCAAATATTTCTCATCTCCGCACATTTGGATGTACAGTGTATGTACTGATTGCTCCACCATAACGGAATAAAAGCGTCTGCAAAGAAGATTGAAAATATATGTTGGTTGTGAGTCTTCATCAATAATTAAATAACCTGGCTGCTTGATTAGATGATTTTCATTTTGACAAGGTAGTGTTTCCAACATTAGGGGGAGAATTGAAAAAGCAACCAGGAATCTAAATTCATGAGAACAGTTGGAGTGTTCCCTCCTTGGCTCATTTTGATCCTTGTATTAATCATACTGAACATAAGGTTCAGAAAATGATTCATTTGCAAGAACTCGCTAATCATCTGCCAGGCACATTTTCTTATCTCAATTGAATAACAAATATTCCGGTTGGTAATGCTCCAGCTAATTGATGTCCCTTAAGGACAAGCAAGGGAATTTTGCCAGGCACGTGGCATGCTCGTTGGTGCTAGAGATAAGAACCTTGAAAAAAAAAAGGGAGTACATATTACTCCATCTAATTTAAAAGGAGTTCAGGGTATATCACTTCTCAAAGAAGCCTTAGGCTTAGTTCATATTAAAAATGATAATCAGGTACTTATAAATGTTGTGAATGAGCACGACGGCATTGTGAACAAGCACAATGAGAATGAAGAGATCTCCATGAACTATGTCTTGATGGGACAAAGATATGACCAACCAAAAATATGTGTCGACATAGATTTTACCAATACTATCGTATATAATATCAAACATGATGATGAGGATTTAGAACCCACATCGATTGAAGGCCTATAGGTTGAGGGATGATTCGCTTAAGTAGAAAGAAGCCATTAATGTCCAGTTATGTTCATTAAAAAAATGAAATTTTTTTACAAATGATCCAAATACCAGTTGATAACCAATAGTGGGTATAAATAGGCATTGGTGCGAACAAGAAATGAACAAAATAAAGTTATTTATTATAAGGATCATCTTATCACACAAGGTTTTACTCAAAGTCTTGGAATTGATTTTGAAGAGACATATTTTCCCATGGTGAATGCAATCACTATTTGTTATCTAATTAGTCTGGCTATACGAGAAGGACTCGATATGCAAATGATGGGTGTTGTTACGACTTACTTGTATGGATCTATGAATCACAATATGAAAATCCTTGAGGGATTTAAATTGCCAGAGGCAATAAGATCTGATTTTCGTGATAGATTCAATTAAATTGTATCAGTCACTTTATGGACTAAAACAGTCCAAGTAGATGTGGTATCAACACCTTAATGTGTACCTATTGAGTAGGGTTTGTAATAACGATTCTATTTACCCATGTATTTTCATTAAAAAAGAACGGCACAAAATTTGTGATCATTGTTGTTTATGTGGACGACAAAAACCTCATAGGAACTCCAAATAAATTATATAAGGCATGTTATGCATGAAAAATGAGTTTGGAATGAAAGTACTTGGAAGGATCAAATTGTGTCTTGGTCTTCAACTCACTTATACTTTGAAAAGAGTAATTGTCCATTAATCCCGTTATATTGAAAAGATTCTTAAAAAATTTTATGTGGATAAGGCTCATCAATTGAGTACACTTATGTTGGTGATATCTCTAGATATGAAAAAGGATCCATTTCGTCCTTGTGAAAAAGATGAGGAGATACTTGGCCCTGAAGTGTCTTATCTTGGTGCTATTAGTGCATTACTGTATTTGGCTAACAACATTAGATCAAATATAGCTTTTGTTGTGAATCTTCTAGCAAGATTTAGCTCAACAATTTAAGAAGACATTGAAGTATTAAACATATCTTCTATTAGCTCCAATAGACAATGGATATGGGATTGTACTACTTAAAAGATGTTACATTGAGATTTTGTTGATTAAGTTGATGATGGATATTTATCAGATCCACATAAAGCTTGTTCCCAAACTGCACATATATTTACTATTAAGGGGATTGCAATCTCTTGGAGATTTGTCAAATAGAGCTTAGTTGCTACATCATCAAATCATGTTGAGATTATTGCAATCTATGAATCAAGTCAAGAAGTTGTTTGGTTGCCTTAATGGATCAATATATTAGAGGTTCATGTGGCTTGTATGAAGACAATGCAGCATGTATGGCACAATTGAATTGAGGATTCATCAAAGGGGATCGACCAAAACACAAATCACCCAAGTTATTCTTCACTCATGAATTATGTGCAAGAGGAGAAATTTATGTCGAGCAGATCCATTCATGCAACAATCTAGCATATTTATTCACTAAAGCTTTACCTATGTGCACCCTTTGAGTCATTGATAAAAAAGAATAAACTTATGCCGACTCCGTGACATAGATGGTGGCTTAATTCAGAAAGGAGTAAGATATGCGTAGTACCCTTTTTCCCTCTTATCAAGTTTTTGTTCCAAATTGGGTTTCTCTTGATAAAAGGTTTTTATCGAGGCAATAGTACATTTTGTGCCCCACGTCAAAAGGCATATCTTATGAATGGAAATTCAAGAGGGAGTGTCATAAATATTTCGTTATGGCTTAATTAAATATTGTGAATGTCCATTGCTAAATATTATGTATCTAGTCCGATACTTGATCAAGATCATTTGAAGAGCCAAGTTCATACATTTTGGTACATACAACAGGAATATAAAATTTCATAAATTGAAGAGTTTTGATTATTATATTCTTGATACATATATTTGTAAAAAGAATCATTGTGAATAGAGGCTCTTCAAAATTGGTCATAACCTCTATAAATAGGAAGACTCTCATTCGTAAATGGATACATTGATGAATGAAAGATCATTCTAACTTATTTCTCTCAAACCTTTCTCTCTTTCTTTATTTTTACAATAATAATGAATTAATTGGTAAAGATTTTGATATTAATAATCTAGATTGAGATTGGAGATTACATTCTCATATTTATACTATAATAATAAGAATGAATTTAGATGCCAAATGTCAACACTTCAAGCATTCTCAATAATATTATAATTAAATAAATAAAATTAAAAATATTTAATAGACATTATATATAATAATTTAATATTTAATATTTTCATTAATTGAAATATATGTTATAACTATTTATTATTTTCTTTGCCTGTAATTGAATGTTCAAAATTAACTTATACGCATTTTAAGAAAAGAGTTTGACTTAGTTCATTTTTAAGTTGCAATGTTAATTTTCTTAATAAAATTGCTTATAATTTAGGAAATGAAACATTCATTTCCAGAGGAATCAAAATGAAGAATGAGATCGTCAATTTAAGACTGAGGGAGTATGATTTATAATTATACTCCTAAGTTTTAGTATATTCTTTTAGGGTTTTATTAATAAATATATATCTATAAAAGCATATATGTATATTTTTTATTAGTGGTGTAGAAGATAGTATTAAAAAAGGACTAGAAAATCTAAATCCGCATAATGAGAATGTGACTTTCAAGATCATTACTACAAATCTTATGTCTCAAACTTTTTTGTAATAAAATATAAAATAATTAAGTTATAAGAAGTAGACTATAAAGAGTTATTATTAGATATTTACTATTTACATTTATGGAAATAAACATTACAACCATTATTATTGTTATTATTGCAATTAAAATTTAATATACATATTTCTTAGTTATAATATATGATAATGAATAAATTTCCATGTCAGTCATTGTCTAACATGTATTTTATTTCAGGGAATTGTGATTCGGAAGGATATTTGAATCAAAAAATTACAAACGTTGTTATCAAAAAGTATTTTGAAAATTATAATTATACAATTTTACATTAATAGAAATTTGAATAATTTTTTTGATTATTTTGAAATTTAATTTAAATAAATATTTCATAATATAATAAACGGGGTTCAAGCACTTACCCCTGGACACGGCTCATGAGTACTTCTCTTTTCCCCTAGGTGCCCTCCCTGGCTAAGCGGGTAGTTCTCCGTTTCCTCTAACTCGCCACTCAAGGGATGGTACTTGCGCTCATCTATGGTTGTTATAGAATCACCTATAATCGAGGATTACTATTAGGGTTCATAGACTCTTTTGGGAATTCAAAAAGATTTCGGGAGAGAGAAATGAAAGACTTAGAATTCCATGGAAAGAAAAACACTCATCATATTATTGCTCGGAAAATATTTACTGTAGACACTATACAAGACTATAATAGACACTCTTAAAGAAAAACTCTAAACTCTCGACTCAACTTAGCTTTGAATCTACTTAACTCTGCCTGTCCTTAAGGATTAGATGTCATGCCATTTTATAGATGGTAATGGCCGACTTACAATGTTCTTTTGGACAGATTACATTTCTTGGACAAATACAATATGGAAGTAAAACATACAAGTAAAGATGACACGTAATACCAAAGGAAAAACCTTACAAGACACGTAACTAAATATACAAACAAGACAAACTACGTGTGAAGCCAAGGCTGGCAACATGCCTGAGAAGGCCGAACATTGCATGGCCGAGTGACTTCAAAGGACACATGGAACAATGGACAAAACAGACTGCAAGGGAGATGCTTAAGGCCGAAGACATTGCTGCACAATGTGGAGACATGGCAGAGCATATCATCCATAATGGACAACGTCATTCTTCTGCATGAAAGGAGAAACAACTAGCTGTGCTTGGAGACAAAAACCTAAAGAGAACATTCAGCATGTATTGTTGGGAGAACATGGCTGGACATCCTTGCTGGCTGTTCCTTCCTTGCATGGGAGACAACATATACTTCTAGAAACTGGACAAAACATGGAAATAACTTGCAGAAGGCTGGACGAAATAAACTCTGATAACTTGGATGAGTGAAACAGAACTTTTCAGTAGTAGAAAACTCTCTTGGCAGAAAATTTTCTGTCTTGATAAGCTTGCTTCCTTGGCCGGTTATTGATACTTGGACGAAATTGTAGAGGCTTCTTAATAGAAAATTCTGATGGCAGAATTCTTCTACCTTGGTTGTACAGTGGAGACTTTCGTGACTTGCTGGATGACCTGAATTTCCCGAGACCTTTCTTCTGGTGTTGGCTTGTCAGTGCATCTTGTTGGAGGTTGAGGCTGCTGAAAGGGCCTTTTCTTCTTTCAACATCTTTGACAAATGGAACCAGTAGTAGGCTTGAGGATATGGGACTTCCCAATGCTCTGGATATCCATCCCATTTGATGTCTGCTTCAGGTGGACTATCTTCTTGGTGGAGATTGACACGGTTTGGATTATAACTTGGTGGTTCAGGAGCCCAACTGGAACTAGTTGGTTCGATTAAGCCCTACTATAGTAGTTCTGCACATTTTTCTTGAGCAAGTTTTTGGTCGTCTGGAGTCATGCTTGGATGAGTAGCTTTGGTTGGATTGATATCCTTATTAACCTTAAAAGGAAGCTTAACAAAGAACTTTTCATTTTTCCAAAGCGGATGTTCATGTTTGAAATTGGCATGAGAATCTGCACAAAAATTTTGCAACATTTAGCCATCGATAAAAATTTGCCAGTAGTATCAGAAATAGCAAACATACTGGTGATAGGAGTAAAAGGTTGGAAATGATGTTTGTATCGGATGCCATAAGGAAGGACTCGGAGTCTTTCAGCTTTTGTGCAAGCATCCCATCAGATTAGAACATCTTTACCATGAAGTTTGTTCTCGAAAACCTTGATCCAAATTATGCAATTAGGGAAAAACTTTATTCCAACTAGATGTTTTGAATTGAGACTGCCCTAGAATATTTCTCCATTTGCTGCTTGAAATTGGGAATCGGTATTGGTCCAAAATTCTGGAGGCAGAATTTCAGGGTTCATCATTGTCTTCATGGCTCCTGTGTCTAAGAACCCAATTGCTTTCACAGGTTTGGCATACTTAGACGTCAATAAGGAGACCTGCACGTGTTTAGGACAAACATCAGTTAATGAATTAATACTTGAAGCTTTAGTAACATTAAAAACTGGTAAGCAAGATTCTTGCTCAGAATCATTTTCAGAAGTTTCAAGTTCAGAATCTGTAATTTCAATAGCAAAGGCAGTATCCTGATCGGGACGACATTGCTCGGAGAACACTGATTCAACATCAGATTCTGGATGGTCCACCATTAATTGTGTTACAAGCTTCGAAGCCTTGGCTTTCTTGGTTGGGCAATTTCTGGCGAAATAGCCTTTCTTTTTGCAGAAGTAGCATCTGTCTGATTTTCGTTTGAGAGATGCCTTCCATCTGAAATATTTCTGATTCTTCTTTGATTTGTGTCTTTTCTGCTTCGAAGATCTTTTTTTGTTGTCTTGCCCCTGCAGTTGCATTCCTTTGATTTGGGGCACCCAATCTCATAATTTTTGTTGCAGATCTTCACGATTTTCTTTTTCCCATGGAAGAAGTTCTCCATGATTTTCCTTCGTTCACAGAGCTTCTCGAGATATGTGAATGTGGCTTGGTGGATTTCTGCAAGTCCTAGGTTTTCCAGAGTGCTTCCTGATAGCTCAATCATCTTGTTCAACTTTGGTTGGATTTCTTCTGGTAGTGAGGAGATATACACCTGTTTGAGATTTGGGTCCTTCATTCCACCGAGGCAATAGTAAATTTTTGTCATTCTTTTGTAGTGCCTATTGAGGTCCTTAGGCCTGACAGAACAACATTTCATCTTGAAAGAGTCTGTTCTCGCCTGCTTGATTTCAAGAGAATAATCACCTAAAAATTCCTTAAATATCACATTAATCCATAAGTCCAAAGAATTTGTAAGCAGTAAGTTCCTGACAATGGCATCTAAAGATATAAACCAATCATGTAATGTGCCAATAAATCCACTAAAGAATTCAGACAGGATATGGTTCAGAGATACTCCCTTTAACAATTGTGTATGCACCCAGGCTGACATTTCTTGGAACCTTCCTCGCCTTTTGCTAACTGGAATGCCATCAAAGGTGAAACAAGTTGTCTTTGTCTGTTTCTCTAGAGGAGTAGGCTGAGGAGACAATGGTCTGTTATCTCCCATGGATTCCTCATCAGTGTCTAGTGCGTGACTGTGATGGACTTCATCATAGGTGGTCGATCCTGAAGGTCTTGGAGTGGTCATGAGGATTCCTAAGACGTCCTTCTTTTCTTCTCCGGATTCAGTAGACTTAGTAAAATTCTCTGAGGATGTTTCAGACATGGATACATCATTGGAGTCTGTTGAAACGCCATCAGATTGTAGATTTTCACTTGAATCTTCGGAGGGTGTTGAAACTTCATCAGACACTGGATCTTCATTTGAATTTTCGGAACATGTTGAAGTTTCATCAGGCCCATGGTCTTCCATGGAGGTTGTAAGAACTTTGTCTGGTTGGAAGGACACCGTGAACTGTGGAGGATTATCTGGCAAGGCTGTATTAGTCTGTCTTGCGGATCTTGTCGGAGTAACCGGATCAGATTGCCTTGCAAAATTTGTAGGAGTGACCGGATCAGGTTGTCTGGTAAAACCTGTAGGAGTGATGGGATCTCTGGCTGGAATTGGCCCTTGTTGGACCGAACCTTTGAGATCTTCTTTCTTTGGAGATTGACACTGGACTTCATCTGACTGGACAGGTGCCTTCGCCTTGTCTTTACGAGAATGTCTAGAACTTTCTGGTTGGAAGGCTTCAGTCTAGGCAGTTGAGCGTGTATGCTTCTTCTTTGTTGTCGGAGGAACATATGGATGCTCTTTTGCCCAATTCACCCAAAAATCTGAGCCTGGCATGCTATAATCAACAATCTTTTCTACTCTAGGTAGGACAGAGCTTCGTGGTCCACCAAAGAGTGGAGTTAGCGTGTGGAAGGTTGGCCGATTGTTGGGGATGCCGAGCATGGAGAAGCCTTGCGATGGAGATAATGGAGCCGAGGCTGCCGGAGACTTTCTTAATTCGTAGTCTCGGATCTCATGTCGTTGCTCATCAAATTCCCTGCAATAAGTAGTGCCGGTCTGAATCATCTCTTTGAGGTCTCGATCAAGGGTGTTGTATCTGTTTACCATGTCGAGGTAGAGCTTCTCTACGTGGTCTATCTTTTTCTCAACCTGGTTGACTCGATCATCAATTCTTGTCAGGACACGATTCTAGGCAATAGCATTGTCAGTCTGCCAGTTGAGGACTTCTTCTGCTTGATTGAGAGGAACATGTCTCCCATATTCATCAACTGTCTTCTGAGATATGTAAAGTCGGGAGGTTTGTCTCTCTGGCACGTTCTCTCTCCTTTCCAATTGTGGAAAGTCTGAAGCATAGGTACTCCTGGAGGGGCGGTTCATCATGCATGGTATAGGAGTTGACCTGCTTTGAGTAATTCTTTCTGACTTCTTGCGACAAGAGGATGGTTCGTGATACTCCGTCGTCTGTCTTAAGGTCTTGTTAATGGATGAATAGATTGATGGAAGATTTTCTTTTGCCATCGATAGTAAGGCTGATCTTCTAGGATGAGGGCTGTAAAAATCTTCAAAGCCAGTAAAAGGCCTTGGAACAGTCATTGCCGCCGGCTTGCCTTCATCATCATCGGGTGGAGGTCGTCTGTTTGAACATCTACCGGATTTCCTTTTAGACCGCCACTTCCTCTTTGGAACTTCATCTGAGTTATCTTCTCACACGAGCATTCTGGATCACAAAGACCAGATCCGGGGACATAACATATAAAATGACCGTTGATATGAGATGTGTAGCTTGGTTCCGCTAAGTGGTCGAATGAGGATATCGGTACCTTCTTTTGCATGCCTTGATCTCCTGGGTCATATGGTTTGAGCATCAATTGTGTGAAGATCTATCCGGATTCATCCTTCTGAGGAACTTTAGAGGAAGTCTGGACACGTCTGTCAGGTACCCTTTGAAAGGCTGATATTGTTGCTTAGACTGGTTCCTATTGTTGGTGAAGATTCTCATAATTGGTAATCCCTTCTATGGGCATAAGTTTCTAGAGATCTTCCCTTCTTATCTGTCTTGGGGACTTCAGTGGCTGAATCTGCCAAGATCAGTAAAGCATCTGGAGATCCACTGTTGCGTAGATCTAAGGCATGATTTTGAAGTCGATAGTCCATCTGGTGATGCAAGGTTGCCATCATCAAGGTAGGAGTGAGAGATGTGCCGGTGAGTTGGAGCTGAACCTTCAGGGCTGTGCACAAGTTCGGATCTTGGAGAGATATGGCATAGTTTGGGAACAGTGTCAAGACAACACTTCCCAAGTTGAGTGTAGTAATTACCGTGCCAATAACCGCCTGCTCGTAGCTAAGTAATCTTGAATCCAATAGTGCGATTCGAGCAGTGACTGGGTGGCCCTTCCTTCCGCTATAAGTGAGGACAACTCTAATGCCTCCAAGATGAAGGTGTGTGTATCCTTTGGCTCTCCATTGTGCTATCATCTCTCGAAGTATGTTAAGGGTAACATACTGTTCTTTGGAGGAGTACGGAATGTTGCATTGATCAAGCTTTGAGGACTAGACATACTCCTTTGTCTTTGAGACTGTGGATCTGAGTAACTGCCTGATAGATCTGATGCCTGGAGGAAAGGATCCTCTATTTTTGTAAATGTTATATGGACTCATAAGAGGAGGGACTGATTTCTCTACAGAGACCGACTCTGGAATAGCAGAGTATTCTACAAGACTATCTATATTTGCAGAATGTAAAGAACGTTTAGGTAAAGATAAAGAACTGGAAATATTAACGAGCTGGGAACTGGAACTA
>JAOXNR010000028.1:18609185-18627540 GCA_028571225.1 Parsonsia alboflavescens
TAAAAGCTTATTTAGGCTCACAAGTCTAACGAATTGAATATATATAAGTCTGGCTCGATTCATTTAACAGGTGAGTCGATCATCGAGCTCGATTAAGGTAAGTCAAATTTAAGTTTTTATCGAGTTAAGTTCGAATCGTTCACAAATAATTTCCGTCTCATTTATACCCCTTAAATTGGAGGTTGCCTATTTTGATTTTATGGTTTAAAATAATTTCAAACTGGATAGGAAAAAAAAAATTACCAAGTAAGTTTGAACGATTGAATGAAATAATTTAAAAAGGGAAATTATAAATATTAACATGTTTTAATAAAATAATTTAAAATTAAGATTACGTAAAGCACCATATATAGCTAGAGGCCGTCCCACTAGGTTTTTTAAAATTAAAAACAAAATTGTTAATGAATTAAGAAATCATTACATTTTCCTTAAAAAATCTCTAAAAAATGAATGAAAAACGAAATTTCCCTAAGAAAGAGATGGCTCCCCGAGGCTTCATAAACAGAAGAGAGGACTAAATATCAGAAATCGAAAACCAAAAAACCAAAACGGGTTAGGAAATACACCTTTTCTATATATGAATGTGAGGACGATTGCCTTTTAAATCATATCATTATTTGGTGCCGAGTCCATCTTCTTCCCTCACTGTCTCCTCAAAAACGCCTCTGCAACTGCAGTCCGGTCGAGTTCCCAAACCACCAATGACAATCCTGGCTTCTCCGTCCGGTGAAGGTCTTCCTACCCACAATCTGAACATCAACCCCTCTTCTTCTCGTCGTTCTAATTACTTCCCTTCTTTTGCTCAGTGGAAGGGGGCCAAGCCTCTGTCTCTCATCTTCTGCATTGCTGTAGGCCTTATTTTTAACTTTGCGGTGCCGAAGCCTCATCAACTTTCACGAAAAGCATGGCAACTCCTTGCCATATTCCTGGCAACCATTTCCGGCCTTATTCTCAGTCCATTACCTGTTGGTGCATGGGCAATCACATGTCTCACTGTTACCGTTATTACCAAAACATTGACGTTTGCCGCCGCTTTCTCCGCCTTTACGAATGAGGTTATTTGGCTTATTGTCGCATCTTTTTTCTTTTCGAGAGGATTTGTTAAGACGGGTCTGGGAGAGAGACTTGCCATGTTTTTTGTGCGATGGCTTGGGAAGAGTACTCTCGGATTATCTTATGGGTTGGTTCTGAGCGAAGCGGCAATTTCTCCTGCCATGCCAAGTACTACTGCAAGAGCTGGTGGAATTTTTTTGCCGATTATAAAATCTTTAGCGGAAGTGAATGATAGTATGCCTAAGGATCAGTCGGCAAGGAAGTTAGGGGCATTTCTCGTGCAATCTCAACTACAGGTAATTAATTAATCTTTTATTCTTGTTTTTGGTAAATGGTCCTATACCTATCTGAATTTTGAATTTTTTTTTTCCCTGTTAATGAACAAGAAATAGATTGATTATGTCTCTTGGTATCTTGGAATCCAGTGAGATTGTAAAGTCTCTCATTAAACACAACCTATTGTGGCATGGACGAGGATATACTAATAATGCATTTAATTTAGGCAGTATTTATTGCAAAAAATCAAAGGTTTTAATGGGGTAATTTTCTTTAAACATGCTGTAGGATAGTGGTGGTCGTTGTCTCTTATTGGTTGTAATAGCAGGACCATCATTATTGGACCAAGGTTTTACTGTTGAAGCTAGGGGCTGGTACTCTGTTTTGCAATGCCTTAAGTATTTTTACTCTCTAGTCTAAATAAAAGAAAGAAAAGTGAGATTGATTTTGTGCAATTACAATAGGCACAGAGAGACTACATCAGTGGTGGTGGTGGTGGTGGATTGATTAGGTTGCTTTGGCAAATGACCCGACATAGAAACACTAAAAACTTAAGCCTGCAAGTGGGCCTGATTGAGATTGACGCACTTGAAAAGTAACACTAACATCAATTTATGCCACATCAAGCCATGGTTCTTTTAGACCATTCCCTCTGTGGTTTCCTTTTCTCAATTTGTCTTCATTTGTCATAGGGATTTTCAGTGGTAAAAGCTTCTATATGAATTTTATATAGTCAATATGAACTAAATCGAATTTAGGGTGTGTAATTTTTTCTTTTTAATAATCTTAATTGCTGATTTTATATTTTTGGTGCATGTCAGTCTTCTAGCAGCTCAAGTGCTCTCTTTCTGACTGCTGCAGCTCAAAACATGTTGTGTATCAAATTAGCTGAAGGACTTGGAGTTCACATTTCAAGTGTTTGGGTTACTTGGTTCAAGGCTTCTAGCTTACCCGCTCTCATATCTCTTCTAATGAGTCCAATTATTGTGTATAAGCTTTTTCCTCCTATACTGAAACATACACCAGGGGCTCCAGCCATAGCTAAGGAGAAACTGGAACAGATGGGCCCTATCAAGAGGGAGGAATGGTTCATGATTGGGACCATGCTTATAACTGTTGCATTGTGGATCTCAGGGTATTTGTCTCTTTTTTCATACATCCAATTACTCTTACCAGTACTGTACCTGTGCTTGGTGTTGTATATCTGACATTCGTTTACCATTAATTTTACATCTCTTTTATTTGCAGGGAGCATATTAATGTGTCAAGTGTTACAGCTGCATTATTGGGTTTGACATTACTTCTGCTGCTGGGTGTAATTCAATGGGATGATTGCTTAAGTGAAAAGTCTGCATGGGATACATTGGTTTGGTTTGGCGTTATAGTAGGCATGGCAGGACAATTAACTACTCTTGGTGTAGTACCATGGTTGGCTGATCGTGTGGCCAGTATGTTGAAATCTCTCTCAGTAAGCACAGTTGGAGCATTTTTTGTTTTACAGTTGACATATTTCTTCAGCCACTATCTTTTTGCAAGTCAAACTGCTCAGGTTGGAGCATTATATTCTGCATTTCTTGGGATGCATTTGGCATCTAAAATTTCGGGTCCGTTCTCTGCTCTGGTTTTGGGGTATAACTCTAACCTATTTGGTGCATTGACACACTATAGTAGTGGTCAAGCGGCAGTTTATTACGGAGGTAATGGTTTGTTGGTTTTTATTATCTGTATCCATGCATAATACATCTACATATGCAAGTTAATCTGTCCCTAAAGACTTAGTAGTTAAAGGGATTTATGTTTTATTTTTCCTGGTCTTGCAGGTGCTTACGTTAAACTCCCAGACGTTTTTAAGTTGGGTATCATCATGGCTATTGTGAATATTGTGACATGGGGACTGATTGGAGCATTTTGGTGGAAGATTTTAGGCCTTTACTAAACTGTGATCCCTACGGTAAGTCAATGCTTTTCTTTCATTCTCATGTGACATTTTCTGTTATTGGACTTCGTGTAAACATATCATTCCTTTGGGTTTTTAAGACAAGGAAAGAAAGCTTCACTGATTATGACACCACATCTTAATCATTTAAGAGAATCCATATCCAAAAATTGCATTCCCTTCCTCATAAATTCATCAGGAATTCCTTTTATAATGATTTTATCTTTGGGTGAATTCCACATTTAGTTCGGTTGATATTTATGCTGATTTGATTTGATGTCCTTTATTTACAGGAATAATTTCCATTGCTCACAGTAAATGTCATTGATGAACATTTTTCTCATTTTCTTACCACTTCACAACTTCATTTCCTGCCTTGAGAAAAATCTCGTTTCAGTCGGTTAACACAATTCAACAACCGAAATACAAAGGATAGATTAGATGCTGATTTAACGCCGGTGGCCATACTGCTATTGTCTTTGGATACACAAATGTCTCATAAGAATTTGTAAGGTCGTTTGGATATTTGATGTCAATCTTGCAATCTGGAGTCATGTTAGTTCATGATATAACCTTTTCATAAACATTAAAGATTAAAAAAACAAAATACATTGATTTGGTGAAAATATCCAAAACTCTTTCAGTCAAAACATTTATAAATGTATTGATAAAAATGAGTCTAAATATCTGAGATATTCATTTTGGCACGACAAGAATCATACATTAAGTATCATATGATTACTTGTTATATTTAAATTATTATATATTATATATTAAAAATAAATTAAATATTAAATAATAAAATTTATTTTTTAATAATAATTATAAATATAAATCATATATTAAATAATAAATATATTTATTATATACTTAAAAAATAAAAATATTTTTCATATAAATCCAATCAGACCGATTCGATTCAAATTGGATCGGATGATATTTAAAATATTGGATGATTTTGTTTTACTGATTTAATGGATTTGGTTGGACGGATGAATACATAAAATTCAAAATTTACCCATGTTAAATTTTTAAAATATTTTTAGTATTTTTTTGGATAATATAAAATATTACAATAGTTTTGCTGATTATATATTAAAAAATTATTAATTTTTGATTGGTGACAACTAACTATACTTTTCTCAATTGCACTTTTATTTATAATTTTATTATACACAAGAGGATAATTTAAAGTAAGTACTGAAAGAGTTATTAAAATACTATCCACATTTTTAACTATTTATTTGTATAATACAATGGTGATAATATTTTTATTTCAATTTATAATTGAGTGTAATGGTAATTATTAAATAATACTTTTAAATATAATGAAAAACATAAAATTTATATACAATCTAATTTATAAATTAATAATAAATCAATGGTTAAAATTGTACTCAACAACACTTGATACACGAGTTTAGATTAAATCAGTTTTAAAAGTAACATAGATTAAAACTAATATAAATTTCATTAAACTAAAAAGATAATTTTTTATGTTTTTTTAAAAGTAATATAGATAAATAAAAAAAATATGAAAATTTTTCCTATAATAACAAAATTAAATCATAAGAATTCATTGACAGTGGATGATACATTGATATACTTATTTTAGTTTTATTATACACTAAGGATAATTCAAAATGATAATACCATTTGGTAGTGCAAAAAAATTCATTTCAATACTATTTTTTTTTTTAACCTTTATTCATCTTACTTAAGCAACTGGAAGAGTGGTTACATATTATTAAATAACATTTTAAAATATAAAGGTACAAAAAATAGCCTTAACATAAAATACAATTTCAAAATATTTATAATAAACCATCATATGAATTTTTAAAAGAATTATATTAACTATTTTGAATATAATTAATTTAATTTTAAAAAAAAAAAATTAAAAATTATATATAAGTATTTCTTTTTTTAATTAAATTAACTTTTTAACTTTATTTTTACTATTTTATTCCCTATACCGTGATTATTAATAACTTTTTATGTATTGCGCAAGTTTTTTTTCAATTTAATATTTAAAAAGAATTCCCCCAAAACAAACTTTGAGAAACTGACTAAATATTCTGGGAAAAGGAAATTGCTTAAGCTGGGATCCGCCTAAAATTTTGGATAGGGTCAGTCCCTGCCGGTCATTTTGGCCGTGTCAAGGCAATCATACCAGCACAGTTGGCAGTTGATTGGAAATATCAGTACAGGACAGTTGATTATATTAGAAATACTACTCCTTGGATCCATTTCGATCTCTTTAATAAAGACTCGTCCTAAAATTATTTTTTGCATTTTTATTAAACTTTTTTTTTAGTTGTGTTCGAATCAGTTTGCACGCACTTTGAATATTTCGTTTATTTAGGAGGTTGGTATTGGTGAAATTCAAACTCAAAACCTATGGATTGTGCGCTCGTCACTCCACCTATTGAGATGTCCCTGAAGATCATTTTTATTAAACTACTTATCTCTATCAGTTAAATATTCTTATTAATTATAAATAAAAATTATTTAAATTTAATAATAATAAAAACATTAAAGAGGGTATATATATATAAAATTATCAGAGAATTAATTTGATTTATAAATTAAAACATTCTTATAATAATGATAACAAGGATGAGGAATTAATATGGGAGAGATCACAAGCTACAGGTTTTGCCCTGAACTATAAAAACAGAAACACTGCAAATAGCTGATCTGTATATATATCTAAATATATATATATATATATATATATTATATAGAATTATTGGACTCAGAAATTAACTATAAGTGACTTTAGCTTGACATGTTTATCCTCTCCCATGCATCTCCGATTCTCCTCCACGCATATTCATATTCATTTTAACATGAGTCTTGGCTCTTGTTTTGGAATGATCATCAGCAATATCATGGTGATACAGAATAACGTTAGGCCTGATATCAAAATTCCTAGAAAATTTGTCGGATTCCGAAGAGATGCGATCAACAGCAGCTGGGTGGTACTGGAGGAGAAGGTCTGTGATTGCTCCAGGAATGGGTTCATTGTTCATCATACTCTTCCAGTACTCTCCACCTGGACTTCTTCTTGCATCAATCACAGCAAACTGATACATATACATATACATATACATATAAATATATATATATATATATATATAAATGTATTAGTAAAATAAAGAAACCAATTAAATGAATATTTTACATATATATATTTATATTGAAGATGATCTTTAATAAAGAAAATGAGAAGATAGCCGAAATTAAAAAAGGTTTATCTGAATAATTATATTACCTGAAGTAGAGAGAAGAGGAGCAGGAGAAAGAAAGCTGAGAAAGGCCTCATGCTTTGATCAATCAATCTTTGTAGTTGTGGTGTGGATCAAAGAGGTCGGTTTGTGCAACTCCATGTAATATGGTTGGTATTTATAGGCGGGATTCGGTCAGTCAGACACATATTATATATGTACGTGCCCTATTTTGACCACAAATTAATTAATTGTTAATAAAAGAAAGAAAACTACTTGCAATCTAGAGAGTCAAGGATGAATATCTCTAATTGCATGAAAGCTAATCCCAAAATAAATTAATTATGACAAGCATCTACGCACCCACCTTTCTCTTTCCAATATAAGACTTTAAAAAATGGATAGATTTCAATATAACTACAATGATTAGGGAAAAGAGAAAAAGAAATAAGTAATATGGTAAGAAAATGAAGAAAATACCTATAAGGTAACAGCAATTACTTATATTTTACGATTAGAAAAAATTAGTTTAAATGATTTACTGAGATGTAGTATTAGAAGGTCAAGATGACTACAGTGCAACTAAATACTACATATAACTAAACAAAATTCAAATAGTACGACAGGAGACATTTGTAATGAGGTGCTGATAGGGCTTAACTTATCTGTCCTATAAATATATATATATATATATATATAAATGTTAGTATGTGTTTGATCGTATACACTAATGAGTGCAGTAGTTAGTCAACTAACGGTCAAATTTAAACAATTTATTAAAATTTAATCAAGTACCCCTAGAGTTTAGTTTATCCTTTTAGGGTTTAGTTTTATTCTTTTAGAATTTAGTTTATTCTTTTAGGGTTTAGTTTATCCACTTAGGATTTAGTTGACTAACTACTGTACTCAAGCACACACTATCATTCCTCTATATATATATATATTCATGATGATGCAATTAATATTAAGAAGAAAATATTTTGGATCAAAGGTCACCGTTGAAAGGTAGTGTCTTATAGAATTAGTGAGAAACATGCAAAGCATCTGGCTGTGGATATATAACAAATGATGCTCTGATTAGATGACTACTTTTCCAGTGGGCAGAACGTATGGTTTTGTACTTGCTCCTAATTATTTCCGAATTAAAGGCCATTGACAACTCACAGAAGCAGAAGCCGAGCCAGAAAGAAACTTTCCAATTATTCATTTTCACCATTAAAATACCAAAAAAAATGAAATATTGGATTAAAGTGCCGCTCCACCCACCATGCGGACTAGAAAAAATATGTGGGGAGGGAAGGAAAATTGAAAGAGCCAGGAAAGGAACAGAAAATATGTTTATGATAGTATATAGGATTCGGTGGAATCGGATATCACAGTAATGATGATATGGATAGATGTAGTAATAGTATGGTATGTATGTGGTGGTGTAGACTGTGGAGAAGACAAACCGAGAAAGTGACACTGCAAAGTCAATGAACGACCCAGCTGCTTCTTTCTGATCCATGGACGGCGGTGTGTCCTGTTTCCACCACCCACCCACCCATTCAGATAAGGGCCGTTTACTGGAAGGAAAAAGAGCATTTGCCAAAAGAAAAGTTATATCATTATATTTAAAGTTTACACATGCAAATCAAATCCACATCTTGACAGCCACCATATATGCATCCGGCACTTGGCATATTGGGGAACTTTGAAACGGCACTACTCCACCCATCTATGGATTTCAGTTTATAGTCATTTATTTTAATATTAATGCAAGGTTTTTTTCGCAAAATCTTCTTATCGGAGAAGAACAAAAAAAATACTTGTTCCATTAAAGATAATCTGGCGAATGGAATAATGATGACCATAAAGAAGGAAAGGTTTTAAGTTCCAATTTTACTGATGTCCTTTAGATTAAGTCAGTTGGTTGGTTTGCCTCCTAAAACCAAAAGAAGAAAACGGAGAAAAAAATTGATCATCAACTACTTACACCCTTAGGAAGAACTCCACATTATGAAGAGCAAAAGAGACTTGAAAAGGAACACCCAGTAGTTGACTTGATGACTATGATTATAGAGGATGGCTTAATTTGGACTCATCTGTACAAGACACTGCGTACTGCATTTAAAACTAAACATTAATGAAATTTTGTTGTCATAAAGTATAATGACCTTAAGTTATTATTAAAACCAAGATTCCTTAAGGTTAGTCAAAAGTTGCACTTGATGTTCTCTGGAAGTTGACCTCCCATGCAATATGACCATTGACAGGTCTAAGGTCTAAACTACTATTCTGCAACATTGCACCAACATATAAAATGGAGAGTTGGGAGGTCTCACAATTCCCGTCTTTAGATAATTCTCAACCAAGAATATATTTCAATAGAATTTAAAGAGAATCTATTCTTTAATTATTATTACATAATGAGATAATTTATAATTTTAGGGGTATCGAACTCATATTCTACTTACAAAAATGGAATTATAATTATATCAACTCTCATCATATATACCCATATAATAATATTATTGTGAGTTGTCCAAGCCCAATCAAAAAAGTCAAAAGAACACACTCACACCTTTTGGGCTGATATATAATGATTAATCTTTATGAATTTTTATTATTTGTTATTAATTTAAAATTATGGGGTTGAAATCTAGTAAAAATAATAAGGTGATCATGATTGAAATTTTATGTTTTGTTGTAGCAATTAAAGTTCCTTTTTTTTTTCTATCGTGATACAAATGTTTGAGATGAGCTACTACTTTTTAATTACTTAGATTTTAGTACTCCCTTGATTTGAAATTGAATGTTTCATTTTCCATTTTTAATTATCCCAAATTGAATGTCTCATTTTTTAATTTAGATAAGTTTTTGTTAAGAAAAGTTACATTGCGCTATTAAAATTAATTGAGTCAAATATTTTTGTAAGAATGTGTGTAAGTCAAACTTGAACATTTAATTTAATATGTCCAAGAATTTAAAATGCGCACTCGAATGAATGACTATATCTTGTATTATTAGGAAAGAAATGTATATAATCTTTCAAAATCTTTTACATACATAACATATTCATCTGTAATTTTTATTTATTTATTTATGGAGATTTTTTTTTTAATTGGTTTAAGGTCTACGAGACTAATTTACCACTCACTCGGCAAAAGGATCGGATATCAAGGTGGTAACACATAGCTGGAGCTCCTCTTGTATTAAATAATTAAGGCCAGGAAGATCCTTCTGCCATTTCTTTTGTGCCTTTGAAATCAATTGAGGCATCTCAGTTTGTCAGAAAGTCTCAGCAGTTCCGAGAGAGGTACATCAGAATTCAGAACCAGGTCATCAGTCATTCAGTCTCTATTTAATTTCAACTGTTTGTCTCTCTGTGTTGTGTGATTCAATCTGAAGCTAATCTTAATTTGTCTCCTTCCAGAAATAAGCAAAAGTTGAAAGGGAGATTCATCTATAAAAGAGGCAATGGGCTCTGGATTTGGTTCTTATTGCCTCTTCTTCTTTCATGCACTACTCGTCTTACAGGTGATATAACACTAATTCAATCTCTGAAGAGTTTAAATATGTATGAATTTACTTGCAACCACCACTGTTGAATCCTGATATCTGTAGGCTTAAAAACCCAGAATTGTTTCCACCGTTTTTTTTTTTATCCTTTCAAGAAAATATCATTGGGAAAAGTTGAATCATATTCAGGGTAGGTATGATACACGTGTTGATTTACTTGCAGTATCTTTTGGCTACCAGTTCCCGGGAGATTAACAAAGGAGATTCCCTCATCGGGGTGGATGATAATCTTCTTCAGCAGTATGATCAGAATCAGAAAATTCCTGAAGAACATCTTCACCACCACTCATCAAATCATGCCCAAATGGATCCCAAAGACCCTCAGCTACAAGTTTTTTTCACCCATAATGATCTGAAATCCGGCAAAAAGATGCCTATTTACTTCCCTGCGAAAAACCCTTCCACCGTTCCTCCACTTCTGTCCCGGGAAGATGCCGATTCAATCCCATTTTCATCAGCAAATCTTCCCCAACTTCTTGAACTATTCTCCTTCGCTGATGGCTCCCCTCAAGCAAAAGCCATTCAATCCACCCTTGAACATTGTGAATTTTCACCCATGAAAGGAGAAACCAAGTTCTGTGCTACCTCACTGGAATCTTTACTTGATTCAGTCAAGAATGTCTTTGGATCGAATGAAAAATTTAAGGTTCTCACAACAAATCATCTTACAAAGACCACAATTAGTCTTCTGCAGAATTATACCATTCTGGGGACCCCAATAGAGATTTCGGCTCCAAGAATCATTGGCTGCCATCCCCTGCCTTATCCTTACGCCGTTTATTATTGCCATAGCCAGGTGAGCGATAACAAGCTATTCAAGGTTGCACTATTAGGTGAAAATGGTGGAAGAATTGAAGCGGCAGCCATGTGCCATATGGATACTTCACAATGGAATCGCGATCATGTTGCATTTATGGTGCTGAAAACAGAACCCGGAAAGTCTCCCGTTTGCCATTTCTTCCCTGCAGATAATCTGGTCTGGATTCCATCTTCTTCATCAGGATCAATCTAGCTATATATATATAAGCCTAGCCTTGTATGAACTCTTCCTTCCATTACAATAATGTAATCTGTGAACATCAAGAAAATATAATCTAAAATCAGCAGCAGATCAAATTCTGGAGTTCTATAAATCACATGTTTTAATCACAAGATTCCCACATTTGAAACTAATTTGTAAAGCTTTGCAATGAAATCGGCAGCTGTGGAAGATAATCTTCGAAGTTGTGAAATTGAACACTTTCCCAAATTTGTTTTTGAATTGTATAAATATTAATAACTCCAGGGATAAAATAACAGGGGCTTGATTTTATTTGACTAAAGTTTTACCGTATTGGGCTATTTTTAGGTTTATCCTTTTTCCTATAAATGGGCCTTCAACTCTGGGTCATTCTAGAAGCCCACTTCCCTTGGAGGTCGAGGGCAGGATTTTGGCAAACCGAAACGTAGAGTTTACGAAATGAGGGTGATTTTTTAAAACCTATGTAATGATTCTACCAAGCTCCCAGATATATATTTTAAAAAAAAAACAAAGGATTTAATTAATTTTAAAAGAAAAACAAATTCAGGAAAAATATTGAACCGCAGATTTGTAAACATAACTCATATAAGGAATACATTAAACCGAATATAATTTTACATTGAATGTATTACATGTCATGCATCAAATCCAAGGAATTACACCTAATGTAATTCGATATAATTAAATATTTATATTTAATGTAATTGAAATACAACTCACTTTACCATTAATCTCCTTTTACAATTCAGATGAATTAAGTCATATAATTATATTATTTAAAATTTATTTTCTTTAATTTTATGAACAGTCATAATTATCAAAATGTTAAATAATATTTTTTCCATAACTTGTTATTAATATTATTATTATACAATAAATAAAAAATTATTTTATAAATAAAATTACACCATAGAATACAATATAGAGAAATTGAATGTTTTAGGATTTGACCTTTGATTAGTTTTGCCTTTTGTCTTTAATTTTTTTTTTTTTTTTGTATAATGTTGGTCTTCAAATAAATTATGATTGGATAACTCGATTTTTCTAATTAAGGTGTAAATGAAACGAGATTATTTGTGAACAGTTAAATTCTGAAAAAGCTTTAATTTTGGCTCGTCTTAGAAGAGTTAGAGTGCTTGGGCTCAACTCTCTTACTCAACTCTCTTACTAAATGAGCAGAACCCATATGTATTTGTTTATTTAGGCTTGTAAGGTTAAAAGAGCTTTCGATATTTATAATAATTTATATATATTATAAATATGATATCATTTGTTTATTATATAATTTATTATTTATATATGCATATAATTTGATCTTATTCCTATAAATTGGATGCTTTAGTTTCTTGTGTCAAGAAATATTTAAAAAGTCACTTTCAAGTTAAGAATTGGAAGTTCATGAGTGGATATGATATATAATGTGGAAATTTAGTTATTAGATATTTTTCTTTCTTACTTTACATTAGAACCAATCAATTACTTTATAATTCCATTTTGAATTTCAAAGTTTACACCCAATATATAAGAAATTTTTTGTTTTATTTGGGTGATTATTACATATATGTATATTTTTATATATTTTAATATGTTGAATTGTCTTGTTTGTTATGACAAGATTGAGATTTTATCATTTCAAACACTCCATTGAATCACAAGATTCGTGCCACAAGAATTACAAGAATTATATTTCATCAATTTAGGAGAAACTTGTGATGCAAATTTGATCATTTTGTCTTAACATGGCTTGTGATTTAAGTAATTCTAGTGTTAAAATTTTTTTTTTATTCAAACTTCAGAAACTTATTAAGTAAATTTAGATTTGAATGTGTTGCATAAATGAATTTAATCTTAAATATTATTATTATAAAATTCATTTTATTAAATTTTTTGAAGCTTAAACGAGTTCGAGTTCGAGCCTAGCTATTTAAGCTCTTGAGAGCCAGAGTTTGAAAGAATATAAACGAGTCGAACTTGAACCTACTAGATTCGGGTTAGGCTCGGTTGGACTCGTTTACACCCCTACTTCTAACCGTATTTTTAAGGAAATCAAATCAACAATCTCTTGATCAAATTAACAGGGGAAAATTTGATACTACACTATTCAAACAATCAGGAACGGATATTAATTGAAATATTCTTTACCTAAATTTAAGTTTCTGGCTTAGTTAAATTTCATTTCTTGCTGAGTCAGAAACCAACATTTGGCTCAACAAAATTTTAATTGATACTCATTTCTATCCATTGGAATAGTATAGTACTGAATTTGCCCTATTCATTTGGTCAAACGGTCATTAAATGAAATTTTCAAGTGATTGCTTTTATAAGAATATAATTAGAAAGGATCAAGTTATTCAATCAAAATTTATTTAAATATCAACATATCTAGGGGGAAAAAATTAAGAATCAAAGCGTAAAATTGATCCAATATTAAATCTTAAAACATCCAATTACTCATATAATACATTATCCACTTTTTTCCCCGTGCACAACTAACTTATTCTTTTTAGTGACAGCAGGAGGCATACTTGAATTAATATCCTCAGTTCTCATTAAAAACCAATTGCACAAGATAAAGCCAAAATAATCCGCGTAGAAGAAAAGGAAAGTTCAGCACAAATTGGATTGGGCTAGTTTAGAAGAGCAGTGTAGTTTGCTCTTGGAATAGATCCTTTACAGGCCCAAGGTGAACTCTTTGTTGGTCACATACAAAAAACTAAACTTAAATAATGATTTAAGAGGAGGTTTTATAATAGTGCCGAATAAGATAAAGATTTTAAAATTTAATCACTGTTTTAAGTTGTGCAACTTTTATCTTAGAGAGTATTTTTTTTGGATCAATTTATTTTTATTTGGCTAAAAAACACTTTTTTTTTTCATAATTTACATTATTTAAAACACTTGTCTCAGTCTTTAATGACAGGTCAACTCCTCATCGATGGGTGAAAACTGGAACCCAAGAAACATTGAAGCTACTGCAATTGAAATTGGATAGTCTTCCTTGAAAAAGATGAAAACTCCTCTTTTTCCTTGTTATCCTCCATTGTAACTAGCTGACCTTTCTCACCTTTCTATTTTGCTTTTTGGTGAATCTTTTTCCGCTTAACTTTCAACAACAGAAATTGTTTTTACTAGGCCTTCTATTCGTGCTGATCTTGTGTAGATTTGTCAAGGTTAAAGGAAGCTACACGTCGTGGCTTTAACAAGTTGTGGTCGTGCCAAACTCTCCCCCGTGATGTGATACTGCTAGATTGGAAGCTTAAAAAAATCAGTTCTTTCCATTTTAAATATTTGGAAAGGTTGAATCTTCATGAAGTAAAGTTTCGTTTTCATCTTAAAAAATGAATGGGTATATTTATTTTTATATTTTGATATAAGTTATCAATCTAAGGTTTGGAAAGACTTCACCTTTTTTGTTTTTTTTGGTTGTACAACCCTCTTAATCCTTTGTTTTGGTCTCTATTAATGTTTGTTTTATTTTTTTAAAAAAAATCAGATTTTTCTTCCTCTTTTCTTTACAAAGATTGAATCTTTTTAGAGGAACGAGTTGTTTTTGAGTTATCTATGTACTTGAAAGGTTATATAAGTTGTTTTCGTTGCAATTTTTTTGTCATCTAAAGTAAGATGTATTAAACAGTTGTTTCTTACTGTTAGGATTGTTTCGAAATAATACGAATTGTTTGCAAACAGGGTACGAGTTGTTATTTATAAATATTACCGATTATTTGAAATATGGTATGGGTTGTCTGTAAACTTTATGGGTTATACTAGTAGTTTGTTTTTGTTCATGGTAGGGGTATTTTCATGTAATTTTAACGCTATATAGGTTGCTTATAAGCCTTATGCGTTGTTTTTCCTACTGTACAGGTTGTTATTTATAAGTGTTACTAGTTGTTTGAATTTTGGTTTGGGTTGTCTATAAGTTTTTTGGATTGTACTGGTAGTTTATTTTTGTTCATGGTAGGGGTATTTTCATGCAATTTTAAAGTTACATGGATTTTCTATAAGCCTTATGAGTTGTTTTTCCTACTGTACAAGTTGTTACTTATAAGTGTTACGAGTTGTTTGAAAGGTGGTATGAGTTGTCTGTAAACTGTATGGATTATACTGGTAGATTATTTTTGTTCATGTTATCTGCATTTTTATACAATTTTAAAGCTATATGGGTCGTTTTTAAGCCTTACGGGTTGTTTTTCCTACTGTACAGGTTGTTACTTGCAATTGTTATAGGTTATTTGAAAGGTGGTATGAGTTGTTTGTAAGCTTTATAGATTTTACTACCAATCTGTTTTTGTACAATTTATGTATTGATCAAGTTGTATGGGTTGTTTCAAAACTGTATGAATGGATTTTTTATTGCAAAGTTATATGGATTGTTTAGTTCAATGCTTGTTAATTCTAATCTTGTTTTAATCTCAGGTTTTCAAAAGTGGTTCAGCTATATTTGACTTTTGGCAGGAAATGGGATGAAGGTACTTATAAGAGTGGTTGTAATATCCTAACCAAATTTTTAACGTCCCAGTCATAATCGAATAAAAATTCTTCTTACATGTATTTTTTTACACTCCATGTAATTATAAAATAGAATTTTAAATCAAACACTATATATAAAATACTCGAGTTTTATGTATAAAAAATATATGAAATTCTCATATGTTTGTTCCAGTTTACCCTTGAAATATATGGGAAAGAAAAAAACAACCCGTACATGAAACGAAGGTCTGAGTTGTTGATTTACCAAAGGAACGGGTTGTTGGTTTACAAAACAACTGCAACAAGTATATAAGTTCAGCTAGTTCGTCGCATTTCACTCAAAAACGTAAATTAACGGTATAAACTAAGAAAGGTAACATATTTTATAGAGTTACACCTTTTTTATGTGTAAAAGTCCTATCTTTTGTTTAAAGGTTGAAACTTTAAGGGCGGCATGTGTTTCTTATGCATCGTAAAAAAATTTTGTAACAAATTTTAGTAAAAGATTCGATCTTTCCTTAAATTTGTAAAATATATTGAAGTTTAGGTTGTTTCAAGACTTGTAGGGGTCGTTTTGAGATTGTGTACGGATTTTGTATGTCATCCATGATAGTTATATATCATTTGAGTCGTTTCTTGTCTTGTCCGGGGTTGTGTACGTCATCTCAGTTAATTTTATATATATATATATATATATATATATATATATATATCATATAGGTTGTGTTTCCTACTTATACGAATTGTGTATGCCATCTCAAGTAGTTATGTATGTTAATACTTATGGGAGTTGCTTTTCCGACATATACGAGTTTTTTTCTCTCAATGTATGATTTGTTTTGATACTTTGTATAGGTTTCATCTGTCATCTCAATTAGTTATGTATCTTACTAGTTGTGCCACATCTAAAAGATTATTTTATACATCAAATTTGAGTATTTTATACATTATGTTTGATCTAAAATTCCATTTTACAAATACATGAAGTGAATAAAAATACATATAGAAGAAATTTTCATTCAATTATGACCGAGATATTATACGTTTGGCGAGGATATTACAACAACCCTTGTAAGTACCATCATCTCATTTACTGCCAAACGTCAAATATAGCCAAAACACTTTTGAAGACCTGAAATTAAAACAAAATTAGAACTAAACAATCTATATAGCTTTGCAGCAATTCATAAGGCTTTTAAAAAAATCCATTTATACAGCTTTGAAACAACCCATACAGCCTGATCAATACATAAATTGCACAAAAACAAACTGGCAGTTCAATCCATAAGCTCACAAACAACCCATACCACTTTTCAAACAACCAAAACAGTAGAAAAAACAGCTCATAAGGCTTATAAATAACTCATATAGCATTCAAAATTGCATGAAAATGCCCTATCATGAACAAACTACCAGTATAACTCATACAGCTCAACCCATGCCACCTTTCAAACAACGCTTAACACTTATGTGTAACACTTATATGTAACAACTCGTACAGTAGGAAAAACAACTCATAATGCTTATAGACGATCTATGTGGCTTTAAAATTACATGAAAATATCCCTACCATGAACAAAAACAAAGTGACAGTATAATCCATAAAACTTACAGACAACCGACACCACCTTTCAAACAACTCATATCACCTTTGCAAATAACCCATATTACTTCGAAATAACCCGTATAGTAGGAAACAACTGTTTACTACAGTATACTTCAGAAGACAAAGAAATTGTACCAAAACAACCCATAACGACTACAAACAATTCATATAACCTTCCAAGTACATAGATAACTCACAAACAACTCATACACAACTCTTTCCTCCATAAAGATTAAATCTTTGTAAAGAAAAGAAAGGAAAAGAAAAATCAAATCTTTCAAAAAAAAAATCTAAAACAAATATGAATCGAGGCCAAAACAAAGGATTGAGAGAGCTATACAACCAAGAAAAACAAAAAAAAGTGAAATCTTTCCAAACCCTAGGTTAATAACTTATCTCAAAACACAAAAATGAAGGTACTCATTCATTTTTTAAGATGAAAATAAACATTTGCCCCATAAAGCTTTAACCTTTCCAAAGATTTGATGTGGGAAGAACAAATTTTTTTTTTTTTTGAAACTTCCAAGCTTCATGTCACGGAGAGAGTTTGGCATTTGGGGGAGAAAGAAGAGCAATGCAGATTATGAGAGAAAAAGAGAAAAAGAAAAAAAAAAGGATGAGATTTGTTTTTTTAGTGAATTAAGGATATGGAAATAATTTCACTCTCAAAAGATTATATTTTGAAAAATTAAAAGAGTGGTCAAAATTTAAATTGGTTATCCAAAAGCAACAATTTCCACATGATTTAATTGGTGTTAGAAAATTTTTTATAATACATAGATTTCCAATTAAAACATAGTCATGAACCCAAATTTTGTTTTCAAATCTTGATTGATACTTATATGATATATCCATTACCCTATCTAAAAATAAATAAATAAAATAAATCTTGCCTCGATGATCTATTACCAGGGCAAAAGTTAGAATTTTCAAGAAAAGGATTTCAAAGAGACTGAGTTACATATGGCTCTTGCTATCTAGGCTAATAATAAATTTCAATTAATGGAACATAAGGATATGTTATTGCTAGGATTATGTGCGACGTGGTATTAAAAGGCAAATAAACGCAGTTAATTTCCAAATATATCCAAATTGATTGATCCAATTTCAATTTTACCCACTTTTTATAAACATTTCATTTCTACCCAAATGGGTTGACCCAATTTCATCCTATACCCAAATTGACCTTTTAGCTTTTTTGG
>JAOXNR010000028.1:18628343-18650506 GCA_028571225.1 Parsonsia alboflavescens
CCCACAAATCTTTTTTATTTCCCCCCCCCCCCCCCCCACCTGTTGCTTTTTGTTTTTTACACAAATTTTTCAATCTCAGATGTAAAAAGATTCTTCCCATGCACACTTTTGCCCGTCCCATGTCCAGGCCAGGGCACACCACAGCCTACTTAGCTATTCCCTAACAATAAATCAATGAAACCAAAGAAAAGACCACAATTTTTTTCTTTCATCTAATTATAATAGATAGTTAATGTTTGGAATGATTCCACCATCTATTAAGAATGATTGTTAGGTTAACGACGGTCTCTATATATACATATATATATATATATATGGAGAGAGAATATTTGATACAATATATATTGAATTAAATGACTTTGTGTCTAATTGGTATTAAAAAGGGTTCTCGAAGCTCTAGTTAATTCCTTGATATAGTTAATTACCAAAGAAAACCCAACCCTGATAAATTAAGCTACTGGGGATTGCATGCATGTACACATAGAAACCCTAAAACGAGTCATCACTTTTATATATACATGACAATTAAAGTCAACAATTGAAACCAGCAGCAGGATCTGGCCTATGCGGTTGCTTTTTCAATAAGGGTTTATGTATGATTCTCAACGAAATGAAAAGTACCATGTTATGCAAAATCACATGGAGAGAGAGAGAGAGAGAGAGGGGTCAAGAAACGTTGGACCTCTGTATTTGATTTCAATGATGAAGGCTGGCTTGTGCATGGTGGGTTCCCACGCCTTGAACGAGCTGCTACGTTAACATGGAAAACCATACAATTTGCTAATTTGTTCCCATGCATTGCGTTGTTATAAATTCTTCTCAAAAACATTGATTTCCGACACATAATTAAATCTTTCACGGGAATGATAAAATTGACAGATTTGGTTTTTCCTTCTTTCTAAATTATTTTTAAATTAAAAATGATACTGTACTACTACTACGTGGAGTGGTAGCATATTAAAGGCTCAGAGATCTCCTACTTACTTGGACTGTCCTATCTTAACTATTAGTAATAGGAAAAAGAAGAAAGAAAAAGAATCCAATATACGTTTTCAACATTTTTCAAGTCATTTCTGTTCCCTTGCCCCTTTGAATAATCAAATGCTTATGTCGGTAATGGTTTTATTAATGTCATACTTATGGGCCAATTATTGATGATCTCAATTAATTTTCTACCCAAGGCACATATATATTGAAGGAAATTTTCCTTTCTATAATCGATCGATCCGTGCAATTATTTTGTTTTCTGAGAGACTCAGGACCCAATGAGTATGGAGGCATTGCGAACAACACGGTGATCTTCAGCAGAAATTAATAATATATATAGATATATGTATGTATGGCTGGTTGCCCGTGTTCATGGGGAGAACCCAAGGATTTCTTTTATGAATACTATTACCTTGTACAAATCGAGTTTGGGTGATCATTACCCAAATCAAGAAGGCCCTTTTCTTTCCACGTAAAAATTTACGCATTCATTTCATTTCATGCTAGTACGTACAATCAATTTTTGAAATTATACTAGAAATTTTTTTTAAAAAAATCATGCATGTTTGACCAAAATGTTATGGAGCCTCTCTGCTTTTCTATAGAATGGAAGGTCAGAGACACCTATTAATATGCCTCCATACTCCGTAGCTTTTTAATTTATTGCCAGAGAAATTAATTTCTCTCCCAACCCCGGCCATACCCCAATTTCGATCGGCTCTCTTCTACTTCTTTTCCTTTGTGCTTTTACTAATTAATTCTTTCTGCTGGCATGAGAGTTACTGAAAAGAGCTAAATGGCAGAAATAAAAAGGCATGCTCAGTTTGTACATGTAGATCCCTCTTTTGTGCTATATATATATATCTATTAATTTACAAGAATGCCCGAAGAAACATATTGAACCGGAAGAAATTGAAATACAAGTTCAATTCAAATTAGAGAAAAGCGAGAGGAATCTTAATGATCATGTTGTGCATTCAATTGGCCATATTTACCCAGATATGAAACTCATGAGGTGTACTGAGCATCAGGATCGATGGGGATTGGATCGGATCATACCCAAATTTCTGACGCAACTGTTGAACTTGAACAACGACATGCGCCAGCCGGAAGCATCATGGAAATCAAGAAAATAATCCAAAGGAAATGTTTGAACTTTTGTGTGATGAATGCCCGTAGAGATTGTGCCATCACATGCTCCCAACTCAATAAATTAGGACTCTTTTTTTAATTTCTAACTCTTTTTGTTTTGGCTTTTTGATTTGTGGGCTCGATCTGATTAAACACAACCACGATCGATGATACTTTGGGAAACCCAACTCGCAAAGTCACACGGGGTTTGTTCAATTAATGTTTCTTCTTCCTTATTCATACCAAACCCAAAAGAAAAAAAGGGTCTATAAATTTTCAAATAAAAAGTACGACACTGTCCTACATACCATCTTATCATCCCCGTTTTTGTGGGCTATCTCTTGAATCCTGCTTCCTCCCCATTACTCCGAAACCCACTTGCAATTCCTCCAACTCCACATATACATCAACACCTTCCAAACTGCTCTACTCATCTTCTAACTATTCATGAAAAATATGCCCACTTGCACTCACCACTTGAATACACATAAGGACACTTTTTTAACATATCTGTATAAGATTAATATTTTAAAATCCACGCTTATTATAAGAAGAAATCTTGCAAGTTAATTAATTATAAGGACCAGCTAATAATAAGTTTACATTCTCGTGATTTTTCATCGGACAAGTTTCACCCAACACATACATTATGGATATATAGTCATGTTTTCGAACTTAATTACTCCTTAAACCAAGAAATCTTAATTGCCGTCAGCTAGAAAAGTGATTTCAGCTATGAGTGTGGACTTGGGGAACAGTAACAGTGGGCGGGGGGGTAGATTTTACTTGGAAACAAGAAAAGGAGAAGCATTGCATTTTGTCTTTGTTAATGAAAATTGATTTGGTGGAACATATATGTGCCTAATATGTTGGGAATGGAAGAGGAAAGAATGGTTCTTTGTATATATATATATATATATATATAATATATGATGATGATGGTGAGGCACAGAATAGGAGGTCCATCCCTATAATGCCTAAGAGAAGAACCATTGTTTCCATTTGAGTACGAAAAGCAATGTTACAGGTTCTGTTGGGTTCTTGGATCATTATTACTCTCTTCTCCTCTCTCAGTTTTGTTGGACCAATCTAAGAGAGAACTTCTCACGGATCGTTGCATTATTGCCATTTTCCATTTTCTTGTTTCTCTAATTCTAAGTAATTGCTCTAGATTTCACAGTTGCAACAGAGAGCAATAATATTGCCCAATGAATTATTTCTCAAATTTTGATTCATTATTAACTTATAATATTTGGAAATAAATGATAAATTTGTTTTGGGAAATTCATTAGAAAAAATTGGTTTTTTTTTTCTTTTCCTTTTTTTGTGGATCAAGTTTCGTTAATTAAGATCTGATCCATAACAAAAATATATATATTATATATAGGCATTTGGTGGGTAAACATTTGTGAATCAAATTCCAATTTTGCGGAAGATTTGCCACATCGCCTGGTGCTATTGTTTGCGATAATATAGAAAAAGATAAAATTTTAAAGGCCAGATCAACCTCGAGACGAATATGGATTAGAAGCCCTTTTTCTCATTTTTTTTAAAAAATTAAAATTATCAATCTTTCTTATTTTCTTTTCTATAGCTTATGGTATACTATGTCAATTTGGAAATATAAATCTCTATTTGTTGTCAATATATGTGGATGAAGAAGAAATAAATTGAAAAATAAAAAATGCTGGAAAGCAATCAAATAGGGGACAGCCAGCCCAAACGGATTTCGAAAAATGGATACAGCTTCTTTTTTTATTATTATTTTATATCTCTAATCTCTCTCTTTCTTTTCCGGACCTCTTTTGCAATCGCGACAGACCCCCCGAACCCCCCACGCGCCAAGGATCCGCTGACGGCACCCATATCTTAACCCAGCTCAGCAAGCCAGGCTACCAAATCAATTCAAGCCGAGCCGATGTCTTTTTCCCGTTCCGCTTATCACGACCCATAGGCTTATAATTTTATTCACCCATAAGTCTCTCAGAATCCAGTGAAAAATATCTCGAAAACGGTCGAAATTACCGGTTATAGCCGGTGGAAACAGAATTGCATTTGGATTGAATTTGAGCTTCATTTCAATTTTCATTTGCCAACACCCCCCACCCTTCACAAAGAAAAAAAGAGAGAAAACTTCCCGGAGGCTACCTAACCCCAGTCAGATTCTAACTCTTGTATCTGACCCCAGTTTGGTTTTATTTAAAGAGAGAGAAATTGTGAAATCCCAGCTGGGCTGTGAACTGGTTTGCTGGTTTCTCACTGTTTCTCATCTCCGTAATTCCTTTCCTTCTTCTGCATGTCTCCATCTCTCTCAAAGTTTTCTCCTTCGTAGAGGAACAGTCCTAGACCATTGCATAAAAGAAAAGCCTATTGAATGCTAGTAGTTATTGAGTAATGATGTAGACAGAGAAAGCTAAAGAGAAGAAGAAAAGAGTGTGATTCTTGATTACTTCTCAACTGGGTTTGGTTTATATATTAGGCTGGTGGTGGTGGTTTTTGCGGTTGTTGTTTTAGGTGTTCAATTTTCTTTGGTTTTTGCCTTTCTTGAATTCCCCCCTTCTAATTTACCTTCTTTTTAATGGGTTCAGAGGTGGTGATGGAGGAAGTTTTGAAAAATAAGGATGGAGTATCCGAGAAAGTGTGTAACTTACGTGTTATTGAATCATTTTGCATACAAAACTGTGCAAATTGGGCTTCTTCTGGACATTTATACTATGGTTCCATGTCATTGAGCAAGTGACTAAAAGGACTGAAAAACTAGCTCTTGACTGCTTTTGCTTATAAACACCAGCCTCGAAATCGTCCACTTTCTTGAGCACTATCTCTCTTTCTTCTATATAGCTATTGAAACAACGACAATTTTGTTCTCTGTTAATTTTAACCAGCAAGAGAGAAATATAACCAAACCAAAGTAACAGATAGTGGTCTCTCTCTCTATATATTTTGATCTAAATAGATCTGTTCAAAAGAGTACTGCTTTTTTTTCACCAGTAATTGATCGGTCTTCAGTCATGAAGAGACTTGGCAGCTCTGATTCCTTGGGTGCTTTGATGTCTATCTGTCCAACTTCAGCAGGTGCTCAAACCTCTCCTTACAGTGCTTCAAAATTTTATTTTTCCAAAGATTCAATATACCAATAGCATGTTTTCTTGTCCCCAACCCCTTTTCTATAATCAAATCTCCTTAAATTTCATAATTGGAACTAGTTTTATCAAGAACAGCTTTTTTTCTTGTTTTAGTAACTTTGTCATCCTTAGCTTTTCACCCTTGTAGGTTCTCTATTGCTAATCTTAGCTTTGTTGTATATTGTATATTGTAAGGCAAGGATATGTTCCCCTTATTGGTAAATTACTCACTGTTTCTTCTTCTTTTGCCCTATTTTGCCTTGTTCAGATGAGCACAACCAAGGAAATGCCCATGTTTACCCCAGGGAGTTTCAGTCCATGTTGGAAGGCTTAGATGAGGAGGGCTGCGTGGAAGAATCTGGCCACATCCCAGAGAAGAAAAGGAGGCTAAGCGTGGATCAAGTTAAGGCATTAGAGAAGAACTTTGAAGTCGAAAACAAACTTGAACCAGAGAGAAAAGTGAAGCTTGCCCAAGAACTTGGTTTGCAGCCTCGACAAGTTGCTGTTTGGTTTCAAAACCGTCGGGCTAGATGGAAAACCAAGCAATTGGAGAGGGACTATGGGCTCCTTAAAGCCAATTATGAAGCACTGAAACACAATTATGAAACTCTACAGCATGATAATGAAGCTCTAGTCAAAGAGGTACTTGTCAATCAATGCTCATGAGAAAAGTAAATGTGTCTAAAGAACGATAAAAGAAAAAATAATATATACTATATTTCTTTTGGAATTTTGCGTAGACACCTGTTTTATACATTATTCATCTGAATTCGGACCTTTGCAGATTCGTGAGCTGAAAGCTAAGTTGCGAGATGACAAAGCCGAAAACAAAGTTTCGGTAAAAGAAGAGGCGATGGTGTCTGAATGTGAAGACAAGGAAGTGATGGATCATCATCATCTTCAAGATCCAAACAAAGCAAAAGCTTCTGCGGATGTTGTTCCTGAATGCGATGATGATGATGCGACTGAACTCAACTTTGAGAGTTTCAGCCGCAGCAATGGTGGATTAATGGGTGCCTCAATTTTCACTGATTTTAAAGATGGATCATCTGATAGCGACTCAAGCGCTATCTTGAATGAAGAGAACAATAATAGCAGCCCAAATGCTGCTATTTCCTCCTCAGGCGGTGGCGGGGGTATTCTCCCGAGCCCACATCAGTTCTTCAGTTGTTCTTCAGTACTGTCATCCATGAATACTGCTGGCTTCCAATTCTCGGACTCAAAAGCAGCAATTCTTGAAGATGCCCACAAAGCATATCAGCCACCTTTTGTGAAGCTTGAGGAGCATAATTTTTTCAGTGGTGATGAGTCATGCAGTACTTTCTTTTCTGATGATCAACCTCCCACTCTCCAATGGGATTGTCCTGAGGACTGGAATTGATCAAGAATCAAGAATCAAAGAGATATAGACCCACCAACCCTTGGCCAAAATCCATTCAATAACATGCCCCCACAAAAAAAATAATAATGATAATGAAAAAAAAATTACATTTCCCCTTCGCCACCCCCAAGAAGACGAAAAAAAAACAAAAAAGAAAAGTTCTGTATAATGGTAATTTTCCATTAGTGGAGTCGTCATGGTCATCGTCATGTAATTAAGCATGGTCTTCCTCTTCATTGTAAAAAAAAATGGAGTCCCAAAACTTCTTCAATGATTACAAAGAGAGATTTTCATGAAGAAAGAGAGGAAGATGATCAGAGTCAGACAAAGGGTGGCAGCAGGAGATGAGAAGGGGAGTTCACGTGGGGTGTGTAGACTAATTAGATTCGTGGAGATGATGGAGAAGGGAATTGAGAAAAGAAGAAAGCGTGTCAGTTTGGGTAAAAGCCTTTTGGGAAGAATGATTAGGTGATGGAAATACACACGCTTCTAGTGTTTGGAGATGTAAAAAAGCGTTCAAAGGTGAACATCATGATTGAGGGAAATTTTCATGTAATGGTGGAATGAAATGGAAGTATAATAAAAATGGATGGGAGCCAATGGATACATCATGCATCCAATTTTAGGCAGTCTTTTACAGCTTTTTTTGTTTTTTTTTTTGGATTCTATTCAGGTGTCATGAAAGAACAAAAGTCATATCAACTAAAGCTTTGAAAAAATCCATTTCCAAATTTCAAAATAAAAAACAGGTAAAATGATCATTTAGTCCTATAATTTTTTTTTCTTTTGATCATATAGATTTTTTTTTTTAATCTTTTAAGTTCCTATAATTTTTTTATTCTATATTCTTTTTAAAGTCTCATAATTTTTTTATTAGTGATCAATTAGATCCTGTAACTTTTTTATTTTGATTATATAGGTTTATATCCTTTTTTTCATATTTTTTAAAATCCCATGACTTTATATTATTTATGCATCTAGTTAGTTGGTTGTCGATAAAAAGGTATAGAATCTAATAGGTCATCAATAAAAAGTTATAAGATCTAATTAGTTATTGATAAAAAGTTATGAAATCTTAATATATATATATATATATATATAAAGGTGAAAAATAAAAAAAGTTATGAGATTAAATTGATCATTTAACCTAAAAAACAAAAAAAAAAATCCCTGATCAAGTTTTTTACATGATTAAGTTAGGGTTTTAATTTATGATTGAATCTGTATTCGAATTTTGTTCATATGGTCCTTAATTCTTGGAAACTTTGCCAATTAAGGTACAGGTTTTTTCTTGAAATTTTTGCACTCCTTTTTCTCCAAGTGGAGAATATCTTAATGCCATGTTGTAGTGGTTGATTTTCACCCCAATGTTAAGGTAAAACTGAAAGTGAACTTTTTTCTCTTTGCAATGAACTTTCAAAGCTTAGTATAGGAAATATGCCGTAGGTTTCCCTTTCCCACCATTCAAAGTTATATGTCACACCTACAAATCAAGGCTAGCACATTTGGGAAGAACGAGTCAAACCTATGACCTATATTACAAAAGTTTCACCTGGTTCAATCATATATTTGGATGTGACTTTTTTATGGTTATTTTGGAATGACAAACATCAAATATGAACCCTCCTAGTCTCCTACCACATATAATTCTATTTATAATTAAATTAAATTAAAAATAAAAATATTACCTCGATTCAAAAAAATTAATAATTCCACTCTCTCCATCTTTTTTTTTTAAAAAAAAAAGAACAGAGAGTCTATTTTTCAATTTAGAGAATGCAAAAATTAAGAGAATTTCTATTTTTAATTTAAATTATCAAAGTTGTTTTATAATACTGATACTGATGGAGCCACGTACATTAGTAAAATATAAATATGTTGAATTAAAGAGGTTATAAACGAAATATTCAATTTTATAGGGAAAGGATTTTTTTTAATACTTTTCCTCCAAAATGAATTAAATATTTTATTTTGACTTAGTTTATTTTTATTAACAATATCAATTTTAATTAAATTTCAAAATGAGACATCTAGATGAAAAATGAAAATAAAGATATTTAATTTTAAACGGATTAAGTTATATTTTCTTAAAATAATTAAGACATTAAAATAGAAAAAAGAAAAAAAAAACCACGAAAAATTAGATTGGAGAATAGAAGCGGTCGGACAGATGCGTATTATGTACACATGGGAAATTAGTTTCCAATCTTTTTCTATTGATAAATACAGTAGATCAGTAATTATTAAATATTCTCACCTAATGACATCAGGAGAATATTATTTTATTAAGTTTTTATTAAGCATAACCAATGTTTGTATTTAGGTAATAATTTTTTATTTTACACGCATTACAAGAACTGATCTCCTCAGATTAGCAAACTCATCGAAATAAATATGTATATATAATCATAAGATGATTTATATTTGAAAAAATAAATAAATAACAACTCATCTTATATTTTGGTATGGAATACTTGTCTCTAATATATTATATTTGATATAAAAATTTACATGTATTTTTAATTTATTTTAAAAAAATGTATATATATTTTCATGATAAAAACTTAAATTAAATCATAGGACTATTTAACTTTTTAATATTGTATTAAATGACAAAGAAAAAGTACCTTAGATCATCCAAAATCCGATAAAACTGATAAAAATCGTGCCAATACCGGATAATATAACCATCTAATTTTGAATTTTGTTGGGTAAAAAATAAGAGCACTAAAAGACATTAAAGAAAAGGTAAAGACAAAGATTATGAAAGGAGAGAGTAAGAGATTAAAGAAGGGTGGCGTTATGAAAAGAAGAGCCACATGATTGGATCCCTAGAACACGTGTACGAGACGGAGCACTGACATCAGCTTTTTCTCCGTCCTTTCAGTTCTTAACTTTTTGTGTTAAAGTTAGCACCTACTTCTCCCATAGCCCCCTATATTTTTATTCGTAGTTCCTATTCGTACGCTCCTACTCCTATAGGTAACTAGTCTAGTAAATATTTATTTCTTTTTCCGTTTCCATTTTTCTTCAAGGAAAAGAAGAAAAGATTAAGGTTTGAGAGTTTACTCAATTTCTTTTTCTTTTCTATTGTCAATCATTATTTTGTAAGAATTAAATAATTTTGGATGTAATTATATTCTTTTTTTCCTTTCTAATAACCAAACTTCTCTTTCTCTTTCTTTAATTACAATAAATAAATAAAAATATTGATGGATGATACGAATGGGAAAACTTCATAATTTATAAATTAAAAATTATAAAATAATTCATATTGTAAAATAAATGAAATATTTTTAAATGACCTATATTTTGTTACGTAAAAAAAATATTATACATAATAGGTTTGATGGTTTCGGTATAATTGTTGGCAAGTGGTATTAATTAGTAGTAAAATTAAATTTTTCTTTCTTCTTAATTTCTATTGGAAATGTAGAAAGTAATAAATTACCCCTTTTTTGGGAAAAACAATAAGTTCATCATTTCAATGATTTGGTTGCCATTGGAAGGAAAAGGAGTAAGGATTCATTTTATTTTCTCTAGAAGCAAATTTCATTTATTTTGATTTCTTTTATTGACAAATAGTATTTGGATAGAATCATTTACGCATATCAACTACCGAAAGAAGGGTTAAATTCACAATCTACACAAAGTCTCACAACCTGCAAATTCACAATCACTCTTGCCTCTGGGTGCCATTTACTTTAATTCTATTAGGTAAAAATGACAGAAAATGAAAAATATTTTTTGCCGTTTTGATTCTATTAAAAAGTGAAAATGAAGAAAAGAAATATATTCACTTTGTCTGAAATTGAATTTTTACGTTTCTATTTTGAATTATTTGGAAATGAATATAACATCTCATTTCCTAAATTAATAAAATTTACTATTCCCTCTGTCATTATGCATCAATGGATTAAAACATTATGAATTAGAAGATCTTTCTCAATCACTCATATGTTGCCTTTCATCTACCTAGGTTTATGCACAAGTTTATTGAGAAAGATCTTCTAATTAAGGTAAATGATTCGTTTATCTCTTCATTTATGTTCACTCAACAAAATACTTTATCTCAATGTCCTAATTAAATAAAACCTCTAGTAATATTAAAAAATGTGATTGAATCATGTTACTACTAAATAAAAGAAAATAAATGGTTTTTTTCCCCCCTCTAAGAGACGTTCGGAGAAAACAATAGAAAGTGCACCCAAAGGCATAGGCAAACTGGTAAAACTGACGTGACGTTTAGTTAACTCTAACGACAGGCGGGGGTTCGAAACCCATTGGATATAGAACAAAGGCTCTCAACGGTTGGTTCACTCCAAATGACCATTGCCCCCCGTAATGTCCTCTCCGTCAATCCTCTGCCAGTTCGTGCACATCCCTGATTTATATCCCGCTGGCACGAGAAACTTTATCATAATTAGTGGAAGGGATTTTACACGTAAGGTACTTTCCCCTTCAATCCAAAGAGAAAACAACAGAAAGTGACGGCTCCGTTGATGCGAGGAACTTTTAAGTAGCCGTGGAAAGAAAAACGTCTTTCTTATTTATTTTGTACTTTTCTATTAATCGGTCCGAATTTGGGCACGAGGGCGAAGTTAGAACTGTTGCCCCACTGCCCATTCCGATATCCTTTCTCCATATCTTGCTCGGTCACTGAGAAGAGGTACAAATTTTTTTTTTTTTTTTTTTTTTTTATTTTTGTGTAAAAGAAATTTCACAGAGCACAGAGATAATAACAATGATAAATAGAAAATCGTTTTACTTAAACTTAAAACGTTTACTTTTCAAGGAAAAGTGTTAAAAATTCAACGCCTAAGAAAATATTTTTTAAAAACAAATTTAAAATATTTTTTTTATATAATTATAATAAAAGTTAAGAAATTAGGAATATAAATATATTATATAAAAAAGTAATTATAATAATTTAAAATTTAAAAATAATTTTTATTTCCTGAATTCAAAATTTAATATTTTTTTAATAAATATTTATTTTATATTCAAATTTCATTAACACTTTCTTAGTTTAATAAATGTACACATGTCCCCAACTCCATTAATTCTAAAAATATTTTAATCAATTAAATTATAAGCTAAGATACATTTTTAATTAGAAACAAAGAAGGAATGGGGACCGTTCACACAAACCCTCAAACAACCAGCCCAGGTCAGGATTTGGGCATGATAGAATCTCGCTGTTGCTCCAATAGAATCTAAGTAACTTTTTCTCCTTGATGTAGTCAAAATTCAGCCAATGGGGTTGATTCGGATTCTAATTAGTCTATTCTGATATTAAAGTCAGATATAAAGAGATAAAGCGAAATTACTTAAAGCTAGCAAGAGAAAGAAAATAAGAAGATATCTATCAATTTTTTTGAAAATCCTTTTATAAATGATTTTTTTGTAAATCCTTTTATAAAGAAAAGAAGAAAATAAATGACGTGGGATGGATTTGAAACTACTTATTGTATTTAAATTAGTAATTCTTTATTTTGTTATATATAAGAAAAATGGAAATAAATATATATAGAATAGGATTAGTGTTATACACTACTCTTCCTCTTATAACTATTTAATTGGTCCTTTAAGTCCCACTTTGAGTTATTAGTTTTAAAAACAAAATCCCCACTTTCAAAAGTTAGTTTTTCTTTCTTTATTTTTTTTTGTATAAATAAAAATATTAAAAAAAATATTAATCCCACTTTTAGTACCTTTATCTTTATTTCTTGAATACTTAAGGTTCATCATACAATTCACTTTTCCTTATTTTATTTGATAATCCCAGGCAGCTATGACAGAAGGTGGCATGCTCCACTTTGTTCACTCAATGCACATACCATATTTAGGCTCTTTTTAGATTGTTTCCACAGTACAATTTGGTTGTCTTTAACTTTTGGAAGCCTCTTTAACTTTTTTTTTTTTTTTTAATATATATACAATAATATTAATTATATGCATTTCCTATATATTAGTTTGCATGTACCATATGTTGTGCATGGTGCAACACAATTAGTTTGCACAATTTTTTATCCATTGCATAATCTAATGAAAAATAATGTTGATTCCACTACATATATAGAGCTAAAGAGAGATTTTATTTTGTATTCACAATTAATTAATACCACTACATGTAACAAGGTGCATAATTGTATTCCATTTTCTTTCCTCTTCCTTTTAAGAATTAACATGGGATTGTAATTTCTATTCTAACGGGTAGTAAAAATAGTAGTCTGTACATATTTATTTTCCACTTATTTATTGCACAAAAAAGAGTAAAAGACTATCAACTACTTTCTTTGTCACTAAATATAAGTCACTATATATTTATTGTGTTACTAAATATAAGTCATTTTAACTAATTTTTATTGTCACTAATTATAAGCTATTATTGTTAGTTAATTAGCTTTTAAAAGGGTTTTTTTTTCCCCTTTTTATATTATCCTTCTAATGATATACTCATTAAATGGTGTTCAAATTTTTTAAAAGATGATTAGATGGCATTTTAGGAATAAAATTACCTTATTTTTTGCAAAACAATTGTCAATGACCTTATATTCAGTGGCATAGTTCCTTTGGGAACACCCCACGGGTTAGAATGGCTAACGCACAAATTATAAATGTCGAGTTCGAATTTCACCAATACTCTCCTAATCAAATACGATATCGATGTTTTTAAAAATTGACCAAGATACCATTAAATAAAAATAAAAAAAAATACTGACATTGGGAGAAATGCTCAACGGTAACATTGGCTTTTATTTTCTCATATCCGTTACGGCTTCTAGAAGAAGTGGTTGGCTGCACTTTTCCAGGCTCCAAACAGAAGAAAACACGTATCGTTCAATCTGATGATTTTATTAATAACCAAAGACTGAGATATAATTAGAAAATTAATTTACCACTCAAATACAAGATAATTCTCTTTAGACAACCACGAACTATTGATAAATTGCATCTTCATCTCGAACAAACTTTAAGTTATAATACAAATCCCTCTTATTATTTTTTTAACAACTAAGCTTTTATAAACACTTGCACTGATATTGTTATATTAGTTAATACTCCTTATGTCACTAAATATAAATCATTCTATCCAGCTTTTTTTTATCATTAATGATAAGTTATTATTATTAGTTAATTAGATATTTGAAAGTATTTTTTCTATATTACACTTTTAGAAATATAATGAAACGACATTCATAATTTTTTTTAAAATTGTATTTTAAGAAAAATCTTAATTTAGCGTTGGGGGAGAGTAACTCATAAAAGTTTAAAGCATCCAAAATATTTAATGTCTACATGTCAAAGACTTAAAACATCTTAGAATTCCCTCAAACCTAAATATAAATCTTCAAAACGTTTTATACTATTAAGATTTAACCACAATATCTTAAAATTTGCCACTTATAAGAAAATCATTTTTTTTTAGAAAATATTATAGATATATTTAAAAAGTATTAGAAAAAAAAAAACCTTAATTATGAATTTTACTTATGTTCAAACACAAAAGTTTGACATTCAGAAGTGTCATATTTAGAAATAAGTATTAGATTGTAACCTGAAAAATAAATACATATATTTTATAGAAAGAAAAAACCCAGTACTCCAAACTATTGTGTCCTAAATTTGTCTAAAACTAAATAGAGTGACATTGTTTAATTTGACTTTAATTGCTGTCATTAATAAGTTGAGACGAGATTTAAGAAACTTTGAATCAAATATATATATATATTTTGAATAAAGTTGGTCTAGACAAATATCACTATTAAGATTAAATTAATTAAGACAAGTATAAATTTATACATAGAATATTAAGTAATTATTGTACAAGTTTATACACTTCTATATACAGAACTCATTTCACATCCATTTGTCAACTTGGCAATAAAACAGATTTTGCCAAGTTGGCAGTCCACGTCACAAATTTAATATCAATACATCTTTACGTAAGTTGTTTTTCACACACTCTCTCTCTACTTTTTGCGCTCTCTTCCTCGAACCTAACTTTTGCATCGGAGGAGGAACAATGAGTTTCTTTCCCATTCCTCTCTTCTTGTGTTGTAGAGGTGCCGGGCCGGTAGAGTAGGAATTCTGAGGCGAAGTTGCAACATCAATGAGTATACTATATGTTTCAATTTATTTGTCACTTAAATTTTTATTTTTTATTTTAGATATTAAAGTAACCATTGTTAAAACAATCATAACAATAATGTAAAAAGCAGAAGACTTACCTTCAGTCATGAAATTCAAGTTCTTATTTAGAGATTGGAAGTTGCAATCAGGTTTAAAAAAGTTAAGAAAAGAAAATAAATTGACAAAACAAGTCGTTAGAGAGAATTTTTAACTCATACCTATTTTATGATTAGTATTATAGATGGGATAGAAACTCTCAATTTTAATAAAATACTAATATAATTTTCTTCCATTGATAAATAAATATATGTGATGTAATTTTAAATCTACTATTTTAAGAGATGTCTTACCAATATAAGATAGAGTCCACTCTGTCTTCTCTTTCCCAGCTCACATTACTTATTTGGTTGGTTGTAAAATTAAAAGTAAAGCGATAGAATGGTTTTGTAAAAAGTAAAAATAGATATTTTGGAGCAAGTACTCAATTACAAAATTGGAAATTACTTTGTGAAAATATTTTATTCCGCATAGAAAATAGACTCTGGAACGTCAAAGGAGTTTATTACTTTATTTATTTATTTGGGAAAAAAAAAAATGCACGGTAGGTAAAGTCAATAGGTAAACGCGAAATAAACGGACAGTTTAATCAACGGTGAGATTTTCCGCCATGGTGGCGTGAAAGGACGTGCAACGTTGATGGTGACAGTGAAGCTGACATATTAGGAGCGGTGAGAACGACGTCGCCGCTTTCGGACAACCAATGAAAGTGATTCCGGGGATATATTTAAACATCCCTAGACATTATTATATTAGTATGGTTGCCGTGTATACGTGGAAGTATTTAGTAGGTGTTTTGTGCGAAAATAAAAAACTATTCAAAGTCATCATTTTTATTTTTTATTTCCTTTGTGGGTCCAATTTGATGATTTACTTAGCATATAGCATCTCCATGTCGGCCAGTCCAATATGCCATGGACTACTGAAATAAAACTTCATCCCATTATAAATTTGATTTATTTTGTGTTGAGTTTTGAATGTTCAATTTATTATTATTTTTTAAAACTGATCCTTCATATACCTCTTCTTTTAAAGGTTAATAATAACATCCATCTATCCTCAACGTGTCTCGAACTTGAAACTTTCGATCTCAAATATTACTGTTTAATATTAAACTAGTAATATTTGACTTGAATATCCAATTTAATTTTATTAATGATTTATTATTATATTCTTCCTTATTCTAGTTATAGATCATTTACTATTATTTTTATTCTATTTTTTATATATCATTTCACATTATTTACTTATTTTTTTTCTATAATATTCTTACTATTTCTCCATAAAACATTTTTCTTCTCTTCCAAAACCTCTTTTCTATCTCTCTCTCCAACAAATTTCTAAATGGGGACACTTAGAAAGAAGAAAAATCTTATCGTAGATCCCGTTTGATTTAGCTTAATTTAAAACATAATTGAAAAAAAATCTTATTTGTTTAGGCTTATAAGAAAGAGTATATATGAAAAAAAAGAGATCAAAATTTAACTTATTTTTTAGGCTAAAAAAATAACTTATAAAAAAAACACTTAACATTTTTTAATTTGTTCCTTCATATATCTTTTCCATTTTTTATTTTTTCTCCTTTCTCTTTCTTCCTTTCAATTTTATTTTTTCACGCCGGCCTTCCCCCTAGCCGAAGCCACCGCCTCCAGGTTCCAAACTTCCAGAAATGACGTGGTTTTTTTTTTTTTTGTTTTTAATTTGTCTCTTTAATATTTGGAAAGCTCATTTTATTTAATTCGTGTATATCTTTATACTTTACAAAGATTTTTAAAAAGTAAAAACTTGCAAAAGACTTTATTAAATTTTGTTTATATCTTTCGAGATCAAATTAAAAACTATTTATTTATTTATTAGTATATGTTTAACTTAAATTCATGATATATTATATAAAAGCTTAATATTTAATATATTGAATTATAAAATAATTTACGTTTTACTTAAAAATATTAAATATTAGCATTTAATATATTATAATTTATGAAATATAATCATTCTATTCAATATTTTTTAAAAAATAATTTAATGTTTAATTTTTTTTTAAAAAAAAAATTTCAAGTGCCTTTCATTCAAACAAGTTTTAATTTTAAAAAACATATATAAATTACTGTACCCAAATATAAAACAATTTAATTTAAGAAAAAAACACTTTGTTTACAAGCACATCCAAACATGCCCTTAATATTGACAAAATGATAATGACAACCTATAATCAGTGAAGAGGGAGCATTCTTTAGGAAATGATATTAAAAGGTTTATTTATGTGCCATTTTATTTATATAGATACATATTCATTTGCATTCTTAAATTATTTTTAAGACAAGTGTAATAGAATAAATATTATCATTTTTTTCTTTCAAAATTGTAAATCTATTAAAAGAAAAAAATTCTTTTGTGACAATTTTACCTTATTTTATATTTTTTTTTTTATCGAAAAACTTCATTTAATTTATAATTGCTAAACACATGAAATAATTACACCCTTTGACTGAAATTGAATGTCTTATTTTGACTTGTACAAATTTTAATAAAATTAGTTGACTTAGTTCATTTTATACTTAACAATTCAAATTCTTAAGAAAAATTTAACTAATTTAAGAAATGAAACATTCATTTTTAACAACTCAAAATATAAATATGGACATTTAATTTCAGACAAATGGAGTATGATTTATCTACAATTCCGATTATTAAAAGGACACATTGACAATTAATGTATACCTAATGAAAACTTATTCAACTCGCTCTTTTTATTTTTCTTTTTTCTTTCAGTCTCAACTAAATTGTGTACATTAATAAGTCCTTAGCTGGAGCCTCTTCTCTATATATTTCATGGTTTTCTTATTGAAAAAGCTTCTTCGGATCATAAATATAATCAAAATACTCAAAATTCCTTATAGAAATTAAAGGATTGCATTTAAAATTAAAAAAACAAAAACAAAAACAAAAAAGAAACTCTTTACATTGATTATAATTTTGTCCAAAATCAGAAAGCCTAAATCATAAATAAGACTAAAAAGTGTTATTCTAATGTATGAAAATATTGTACTCCCTCCGTTATTAAATACAAGTCATTAATTGTCATTTTTTCAAAAATTTAAACATCATTTTACTATACAACATTATAGGGGTAATATAGAAAAAATATTATCAAATGTCTAATTAACTAACTACAATGACATATAACTAGTGACAAAAAAAGTTTGTTAAAATGATTTATATTTAATGATAGAGGAAGTATGAGTTAGAGATACATGTGTCGACAGTAACAAAAATGTAATCCCTTCGTTACTAAATATAAATCATTCTAATCAATTTTTCTTGTTATTAATTATAAGTCATTGTTATTAATTAATTAGATATTTTAAGTTATTTTTTCTATATTACTCTTGTCATTCCCCCCCCCCCCCCATATGTTGTTATTAGTCTAATTAGCATATAAATAGAGGATTCTTTTTTAATATTACCTTATTTTTTTGAAAATAGCTGCTAGTGATGGATGGAGTATTTTTAACTCATTATGATCATCCAATGGCAACATCAATGATTGAGAAAGTTTCACTAAATAGAAGATTTCTAAAATTAAAAGTTACCTATATGTAATATACTCCCTTTATCACTATATATAAGTCACTAACTATTTTTATTTAAAAGTTAAGGATTTTTTTTTTAAAAAAAATGTTCTCTAATTATCTTTTCAAAAATCAAAACATCATTTCCTCATATATCATTGGAGGAGTAATATAAAAAAAAAAAATTCAAATAACTAATTAATTAATAATAATAATTTATAAATAAAAAAATAAAAAATTAATTAGAATAATTTATATTGTGGAAGTATATAACTGTATAAACTCACTAGCAAGTAAGCGGATAAGAAGTCAACTTCAGAAATCTTATGCGTGTGGATGGATCAGGATTACGGTTGTCAGGCAAAAAATTCATATTTTTATAGATCTTAAATGTGAATGTAAATTAATTCATTTTTATATATACTTTTAAATAATCCATTTCCACTGATTGTTAGTGCCGACGTGTCATGAATTGAAAATTTTGTAGTTACTCCATCACTAAATATAAATTATTATAATTTTATTTCTAATTTAGCAATGTTCGGAGTAGTTTGTAGGTACCTCCACTATTCCGTTAGATCCTACAATTTATCAAGATTAGAGAATGCAGAAAGATTGAGTCGAACCCACATTATTATTTGCTTTTATTATTATTAATTATAAGTCATTATTTTTAATCAATTAAGTATTGAAGGTTTCTTTTTTCTATATTATTCATCCATGATATACTTATGAAATGATATTCACATTTTTCAAAGGGTGATTAGAAAACATTTTAAAAAAAAAGATTACTTTAATTTTTACAAAATGGTGATGATTCACTTATATTTATTAATGGAGGAGGGTGTAATATCCAACAATTAAGGGTTTTTTTTTTTTTTCTTTGATGATTCAAAACTTATCATCATACGCGAGACTAACTTATCAAGTTATCACTTAAATTGTCATTAAGTGCCTTATTAGATGAGAAACTACTCAAAATATATAGGGCCATCAATTCAATCTACATTAATTAATTAATTAGGATTAAGTTCTCCTATTTCCGGACCCTGGTGATAATCACGACTCTGGTATCATGGGGAAAAGAAATAAAAGGTTTATCCTATTAAGATTCCCTTCATTCTATAGAGAAAATTAACACTCATCTTCAACATCCGTCTTGGTTTTTCAAAATATTCTTAGACATTCCTTTTTAGTTTTAATGATTTTGATTTACCGAGGAAGAAACAAAATCGTTTATGCCGTCATTTTATGTTCCAAACCTAAATACTACTATGTGACTTGTGGTTAGTTAAATACTCTCTCACGAAATAGAGAAATAAAAATATAATAAAATATCAAAATTATAATAATTGGATTTTTTTTTTAAAAAAAAATTTCAGTACCATTTGTTTTGCTCATAACAAGTCTCATCGAAAAGTTAATATTTCTATCTTATAAGGGAAAATTTAGTCTAATATCCTTAACTTCTATTCAAAATTAACCATTTTTAATTTGAACTCCCTCCGTCTCCATTTATAATTCATTTCAATTCACTTTATTTGTCCTTAATTATAAATCATTGTCGATGATTTAAAAGAAATTTTACTCATATATTACTCATTTTCTACGTAAAATATTTGTTCTCTTTTCTTTTCTCAGCATTCATCTCTATGAAGACACTGTAAAAATTTTTTTCCAATAATGACGTATAAACCATCTATTTTTTAATAGTGACAATAATTATTTGACGGGATTGCTTTTTAAATTTAGATTTTTAAAAAAATGGATATGCTTGGTGGGGACAAGACTTTGAAATGCTTATGTGAATAACAGAGTGGTGTTAATTCAAATTTTGATTGATGATCAGAGATGAAAGGAACACTTGGGTCGCAATCAATAATGGGATAAACCAGCTTAATTAACTAGCTATGCTTTAATGAAGCCAAAGTTAAGCCGATTCGTATATATATGCTTCTAGAATCTCGTTATAATGTTGGCTCTCTGATTTCAACAAGCTGAGCTGTGGGCGGACTTGTGGTGAGTGCTACTACTAGTTTATGTGATTGATGAAGAGTAAGCGCCAAAGCTGAATTTCCAAGGTAGGACAAAGAAGAGGGGTCACTGGGAGGGCATGCCATTTCAACATCACTTTAATGGTTTTCTTTTTCATTATCTTGTCCGGAGAAGTTCAAGAAAATTGAACTTTCCATTTAGGACAATCAAAAACCAGTGTCCAAATGATGGTCTTTAAATGCTATTCACATTAATCTTTCAATTGTTATCTTAAATGGGATTGAATTAGTCCTTTTTTGTTGAAATTTTATACCATTAAGATAAATATCTTCATATCTCTTTATTGTTTTGGAAATTCTTAAATAGAGACATTATTTCTCTTTTTCAATTTAGAGCCCAAAAAAAAAAAAAATTAAATCTTAAAGAAAAGAAAAACGTTAGGACCCTATAATGTACTTGTATGCCAGTCAGCCTCCCAATTTCTATTGCAAAATTTCTTGATGTGGGATTTAAAAACTATATTGTAATTTTAGTACCATTTTTTTTTTTAGGACGCCATTTGAAATGCACGAAATATTTTAAGAAAGACTCAGATCTAGACATTTTTTTTCTTCTTCTAAAAAGAAAATATTTACCAAAATAAAATATTTATTTTTCATTAGTAATTTATTTTTAGTTGGAATTTTTTCATCTTTGTCTGTGAGAAAGACTTCCCTTAGATGTATATTGTTCACAGCATGGCCACAGACAGAAAAAATGATTATGACCTGCAAATGTTGTCTTGATTGGTAAATTGTCCAAGTGTGGACGATAAAAAGAAAAAGAGAATCTAAAATTTCATATAAATATAAATATATATATATATGTATATATATATATATATATATATCGAAAATGCTATTGAGATAAGTAGAACATCTCTAACAATCAATGTTAATAATTAACTAAAAGATCCACTACCTTAGGGTTTAGTTTATCTTTTTAAAATATAATATATAAAATATCTTTACAAAAAAATAACTTTTTTATTGAAAGTTTTGTTTTTTAAAAATATTAATCGTTAACTTTGATTATTATAGATCTAACCGTGCATTAGTGCACTCTATAGCATTACTCTCACACACACACATATATATATATATATATATTTATTTATATATATATTGTCGCATCCATCTTCAGATTTCCAGCTGGATAAACCCATATATATATAGTCTCCAGGTAATGTCTCTATAAATATATTAAGAATCAAGATCTAAAGGATGTTAGAAACGGAGCCAACAGACCATACGCTTTACAACTTGGTTACACATTTTGACATTGAAATTCTTGGACTTTAATTCAAATTTGTTCTTTCACTACATATGGTAGTAGTTCTTTCATGTGCTTATATATATAAAAAGAAAAAAACATTTTACAATAATACACTTGAGTGTTATGGACACATCAACTTCTAAGTCAAATTTTTTTCAAAGAAAAAACAAATTCTTTTATAAAAATTTTTTTGTTATATTTTTATAAATTAGATTATAGAAAGATAAATTAAACCCTAGAAATACTTTCAAATTTTATTTTATTTTTTCAAAAAAAGAAGATAGTTGACTTAATTGTTGATCACTAAAGACTTAGGTGTGTTTCGTAATACTGTAAATATAAATATAAATATAATATATGATAATACTATAGATGTTGGAATATGTTTATAAATATTCTGTTTAATTATTTATAGGGTCATTGTTGTAACTCTACACAATTATTTTGATATAAACATAAATATAA
>JAOXNR010000028.1:18650606-18669566 GCA_028571225.1 Parsonsia alboflavescens
ATATAGTATATTCTTTTTGGTCTATAGATTATTATATTATCAAAGCACACACAATATCTCTCTTTAGTTATATATCATTTTAGTTAAAAATGACACGTTTAATTCTGCATGGAAAAAATATTATATTATAATTTATTTTGTTTAATGGAGAAAATCAAAATTAAAACTGGTGGTTTATGTTTCGCACATCCCATAAATGAGTCAGTGCCTCATTACTTTAATTACTTTACGACTTGCTCTACTTTAATTTGAGCTAATTAATTAGATGCGCTTTTGTTACAGACAAATCACTACCATATATATATATATATATATACATACATACACTACTAGTACTACTTATATTGGTATAGTCGGCAGCTGATAACATTTTTTATTAACTCGAACGTCTATCAATAAATATCAATCTTTTTATTATATATTCTCTATAAATTTCTTCACCCGCCCTCTACGTTAAACCCTTTTAGTACTTATTCTATATATATATAAAAAGATAGATAGATAACTTGTCTCAAAGAAATGTGTGTATCCATCCGATGCATGTATTCTACAATGTAAGTAGAACAAGTAATTACAAATCATTAATAATATATATATATATATATATATATATATATATTTATATCATCAAGTATCATTATAATTACCCCAAAAGAGAAAAAAAAAAAAAAACGAATCAAAATTATGTTGTAAATTAATTAGACTCTCTTATTAGACTACATATATTATATAGCATCTCAAATAAAATTCAAGTTGAACACCCGTGGGGCTGAGTCAATTAAAGTAGCACTATATAAATAAATAAATATATATATATATATTTATATATTTATATAATGCTATAAAGTGTTACCAAATCCACCTTACAGGAAGCTTCAATTAAGTTTTCAACGATCAAAGTTAATAGTTAGTTATTAAAAAAAAAAAAAAATCTTCTAAAAAAAATTATATTTTTAAATATTTTTTATAAATTAAACTGTAAAAGGATAAACTAAACCCTTTAAAAATAAAATAAATTTAACCATTAGAAGTTTAATTGGAGTACCCTATAGTATTTTTGTGTGTATATATATATAAAATTAGAAGGCCTTAATGGTTTCTCTTGTTGTATTAATGGTCATTTAGAAAACTCGGATTTTTGATCAAGTGGTTCTCTTAATTTATTCATTCATTTGCAGCAACCGATTGTGAAATGTGAAACAAAAACAAAACAAGAGACTATGTTTCCTTTTTTCTGACTTCTATTTTGTTTGCAAACCGCTGATCAATACATATCATGCAATCAATTAATATTATGATAATCCCTCCACGTACCTCTCTTTGAACCACACCCTAAACTATAATTTGGTTTGGTGTGTTTGGCAAAAATCTTCTTCTCAACATCATCACATATCCATCCATATATACATATTTAAGGTAATACTCTGTACTTTTAACCCTCTAACAATAGTATTAATACAACTATCTTTTATTAAGGAAAAAAAAAACACTTCTATAAATTTTTTTTCATAGTTATATTTTATAAACTAAATTTTAGGATATTTTATTTATTTTTTTTCTTGTTAGGATTAAAATAATTTACTTAATATTTGACTATTACAGACTAAACGTATACTTTATAATATTTCCTTATATATATATATATTTATTTATTGAGAAAAATTATGCAAATTTTGTACGCATACAATTCTTGAATTTGGACCGCGCCGGCCGCTACCACACGTGGCCCTATATGTTTTCCTTCTTAACTGATTGGCTCGTTTTCACAATAGCCAATGAACCATCGTGGAAACACGTCTTTTTATATCCATTCTTCTTTATATATATAGATAAGAACTTCAATTTCTAGACTAGAGAAGAATATATAGATATATTGCATGCATTGGGCCTCCGAAACAAAGAGAAGAATTATAAGTTTCAAGAAAATTATTTGAGATTCAATAAATTATTGAACATGGCGGCATGGTCTGAGCCGGAGGTTATGTGCAAGAAGCATCCAGATCAGAGACAACAACCTGGGATTTGTTCATCTTGTCTTAGAGAAAAGCTTGCAAAGTTGCCAAGTTTCACGTTTACTATGATTCCTCCTTCAAGGTTTTCTTCTGGTTCTTCTTCTTCTCCTTCAACTTGCACGAGTCCAAGTAAGGATGATCGTGGTTATAATCAGAGTAATTCTTCGGGTTTCGTTGTTAATGGAAGAAATGGGATGATGAGGAAGAGTAGATCGATAACTTATGTGGCGAGAAGAAGAGGGAGAATTAATAATGGAGGAGATCATCATGGGAAGAAGAAAGAAGGGTTTTGGTCTAAGCTGTTGAGGTCTACAAGTATGAAGACTCGAGGGGTTTTTGTTCATCCCAACAAGAGTACTGCTGCTGCTGTAAAAGAAAAATCATTAGAGAATTAATTAATTAGAGAAATTAAGGGAGGAGTTGATGGGTTTTTTTTTTTTCATGATCAAAGATCAAGAACAGTATGTAATCTGGAAACAAAAATTATTGGCTGTTTAATTTTGTGTATATTGATCAATCAATCTTTGGCATATCGTGAATTAATCTGATCAGTCGGATATATGAAAAAGGGTAGAGAATGATTTTGTCTTTTGTGTTTCAGAATGATTTTCTTTTGGTTGGGAGGTCTGTTCTTTTGATAACTTTTTTCTTGATCGTCTTTTTCGCCGTTGTTTGATTCTGGTGTGGTTCAAGAAAATGATGGGTCAAAAGGGTTTTCAAACTAAAGTTCAGTTGACCGAGTGCACACATAAAGGCTTTTCAAATTGGATAGATCAAGGTTTTTTTTCTAACAGGATTAAGGATTTATCACTCCCAGCCCTCTTAATTATTTTTCTTAAATTTTGAGACAAGTAATGCAGAGTCTTAATTGGTTAATGACTTTCATTAATACTATATACATATAAATTAAGATAATAGTATGTTATTATATGTATATTATCTTCTTATCATTTGGGCCTGTTCTAGTTTTAGATCGGTGGCCATTGGGATATTCCAATGGCCAACTAACCTCCAAAGCGTACGTGGCCTGGAATGTTGGTACGTAACGTTGTTCATTTTCATATGCATTGTTTAGCTAGCTGGTTGCGATTTCTGTCACATCCCTTAATTCCACATGCTTGAGATTTTAAAGCTAAAATTCAATGAGAATTCACAAAATGATTGATACCATCCAAAAATTACTTCAAGAGATTGGAGCAAATGCCTTGAAAGTGGTACCCGTTTCAATTCCCCAAGGAAACAGTACCTGAATCTCATGTCAACCTTAGGTGAATCGGAATCCTTACAAAAGATCCAAGTTCCCCCATTCGACACGCTACCAACAAATGGATTTAATTAAAATGTACATTATAATCTTGATCCAAATATCATTTGTAAATAATTAAAAATAAAATAAAATGTAACTTAGCCATGCAGGATTTCTATGTAGCTTTTTCACAATAAAATCTTCCCGTCTGTTCCAAGCCAATTACAAACGGCATGGTGCAGAAGCTGCTCAGTGCCAATTTCTTTCTGAGTACAACCTAAACCGAACAAATTTCTATACCCAGTGGAATCTGGTAGAAATATATATATATTTTTTTTCTCAATCATTAGTTGGAAATGAACCCTGCCAATTAGTCCATCTACCCAGTCCCTCTTCGCATATCCTCAGTTACAATACAAATCGAAAAAAGGGAAAAGAACTCCGGACAAATGGTTACCCAATCTGTACAATTCTTGTTCACTCCCTTGGTTTCTTCATTTTTTTTTACAGTATCAATGAGTATATCTATCCACGAAGTATATTAACAATCATTCTCTGCAACCACAAAACTCGTCAAGTCTATTGATCTTCATCATCATCACTGAGCCGTCCATTTTCGGTAGAAGGTCTTCTTATTCTCTGGAATATCTGATCAAGGGATTCTGACGAGGATTCATCATTGATAAGTTTGATCTCCTGACCTTGTTGACGCAAAGGAAGAAATTTCTTTGCTTCCACGTTTGCTTTAAATGTCTGGAAACCAGCCTTCATTGAAGCCCATCTTGACGCCAAAGCAGACTGAACTGTTGCAGAGGTTCCAGGACGAGAGCTTCCTGTTTCAAGCAAAGAGACCTTGGCAGAGGTCGTGTACTCTGTAGGCACAGAATTCAAAGCATGCTTGCTCTGTTCCCTCAGTGCTGCATATTTGTTACTGATAACTTCTTTACTCCCAGAGTACTTTCGGACTTGATCATTTAAAGGTTTTGATGGGCTTCCCTTAAATTCCTCCTTGATCATATCAGATTTTCCTCTGATTTCAACATCATTCTTGTCCACTGCATTCTGTCCATATTTTTAAAAGGGCATAGTTCCATTTAAGGAAGCATGAATGAGGAATCTTTCAGGATTTCAGATTTATCGGCTAAGTAACTGATTACCTTTGAAACAAATCGGAATGCTAACATTTTGCAAAGGTTATGCAAAGCTTAAAAGAGAGAAAAATTATTGAAATAATGGATTCTAATGGGGAGGAAAAAAGGATCAATGACCATGATAAGTTCATGTTCAAAATCCATCAGAATGATATGACATATTATGGATGAAATGCATACGCTGACACTAGATAGCTACAAGATATCATAATGCTTGTATCAGAAAGGAAAAGGACATACCCTTCGTGTCACACCAGACTCCACATCCACATCGAGACCATTGAAATTTCTGGCCAATGGAATGACATGTTCACCAACTTTGTGTCCTTGTTCAAGTGAACTTCGTTCTGTAGAAGTTAGAGTAAAGCATCACATTCAAACTGAACATAAAAAGCAGTCTAATCCTTGACGGACGTGGGAAGTTGACTTTTTACATCTTTTGACATCTCAAGCACATATTTCACTATACTGACTCTGCAAAAGAATGCCACACCAAAGTGCCTGAACTGCTTACCCTTTTGAAGTATAAGCAATCCAGATGGGTCAAACCCATCCATATCATCTGCCTCAGTTTGCAATCTAAAAATCTTCCAGTTGCCAAAGTAATCAATGACACGGTTAAAGAAATTGCTAGCAACCAAAAGTGTGTATACAACCATTATAAGTGGATAAATTTTGTTGAAGCCTTTGCCAAAGAAAGGAACAGCATCATCAATGTTCCCCATTCTCTGCCATCAGAAAGTAACAATCCATCAAAACAATCAATCTCCAAATAGAGATGAACTTGAACAACCCAGACATGATAGGACTAGGAAAATACATGAGATGCTCAGCAGATGGTCTAAAGTGAAATGTTGGAAGGACCAATTCCTTCTCTTAAAACCGGTCAATTACCCACAGGCCAGGTGTCAGTCCCACCAATCTCCAACTTTATCAGTTTCTGGATGCAATATATGGGAATAGCGGTATGGTGAGGTGGAGGTGGAAGGGAATTGCATGCAATAAGACAGCATAGCAGAATGAATATTCTATGTCCTACTCTTTGCCTATAATAACCTCTCTAAGGATGATTAGCTGGAGGGATTTTTCCTAATTATTGTGCCAAAGAGAATTGCCAATTGACTCATTATATAGCTTAACCCGTTTAAATATCTAATACATGGCATACATGAAATTATATTTACCACAGTACTTACCAAGTTAATAGAAAAATGAAAAAAAAATATATATATACACAAAAGAGTAACGTAATATAAGTTGATTTACCTTCTCAAAAATGGTTTTCTTATCTCCCTGAATATTAATGAGATTAAGAAAATTGTATGAAATTGGAGGAGCATATCGAGCAACCATCCTGGGGAATACATTGGAAGTCTAGTTAGCAATTTGTCCAAAAAGTGATAGCAAAAGAAAACTTGTGCACAGTTTATCTCCAAGAATGAACTCACGAGCATATCATTAGCAAACTAACTGAGCTTGTTTGCCTTGGCGTCAACGAATAAAACATAAGCATTCCAACTTTAAACAGCGAATAGTATGTGCAGACACACATATACAGCAGAGGACCAAAAGCAAAAACCTGAGGCACCAGGAAACAATCAGAATACAAGAAGAGAATGGAAAAAAGAGTGTTAATTAGAAACAAATGCACATTCAATTTGAGAAGAAGACAATACAAATCAAACCAAGTTAGAAAATAAACATACATTTTATTCTATCCAAACTTAAGTCTTAACTAACAAAAACCTACCAAGTAAACTACAAATAGTTGCCTATTGCCATTGGCCACCAAATCTTTAACATCTAAAGAAAAGGCCATAAAGATGATCATATTAACGTAGACGTAAAAGTACGTAATTCAAGAAACTGAAATGTATATTAGAACATCAAATCCAACAGAAAGTCGGATGACGGTCTTGGTACAGTTTACTCCTCAATATTATTAAGAAAATCTATTAGAAGATAAAACTAACCTGCACAAGAACTTCTTGATCTCCAGCAGATTTGATTAGAATTGAAAATAGAGACAAATCCACTCCTCTTGGCAACATGGTAGCCTCAGCTAAAAGAATCGCTATGGACATGCAACCAAGAATAATAGCTAAAACCTTTTGAAATTGCTTCTGCAGTATGCATCGCCAGATTAACTCTGCAAGAATCAAGAACTATAATCATGCAATTCTAATCCAAAAATCTGAAAGCTTGTTAGCTGATGAATATTCACATAAAGTCAGAAGTGAAAATAGTAAATAAATTGATGAGAAAGATACATAAAAAATGTATAAAACCTATAACCAAAATTTAGAAATTACACATTAGTATAATCAACAACTTGAGATCTTGTAGATGTTCCTGCAGTACAGACCACATATAGGTTCATATTTCTATGTTTCCTTCACTCCACCATCCACAACTACATTACTTCAGCATACCACAGTTCATCTTTGCAACAGATCATGTGTGTTAGGTCTGCCAATCTGCAGCTCTAAGGTAAATCATGTCAATGTTCCAGGTAGCTGACGACAGTTGTCCTGCTTTATTACTTTCAGGCTTCCAATGATATCATTGCATATGGTACTAGGAACCTCTGGGCTAAACAACGATGTAAAAGAAATCTCAGCTCGGTGTTCTGGTCCTATGTTATTGTATTTCTATATTATTCTTCATTCTCCATTTATCATGTTTGTTTCTTATAATAATTACAGTGAATAATGAAATGCAAAAGATGAATTAACTTCACCATTACCTATTGTATCCAAAAAAGAGCCAAATGCACGAGTCCGCTCAGGTCGGAGGGTGGAGATGTACTTCCTGTATGATAGTCTGGACAAGTTATATACAGCACTTTACCTTTCCTTTAATGCCTAACAGAAGCATACAGAACCTCAAATACAGGCAAATAAAAAACATCAACCGGTTTTTGTTCAAAGAATGCATTTATGCAAGCGTACATATATTGGGAATATAACTTTTTCAAATAATTGAAATGATGAAAGTAGGAAGAGAGCAAACCATCCAGTAGAATTGTGTCGCTCATGATTCTTTATGGTATCCTCCAATTCAAGAGCCTCCAACACAAAAGCCATATATTCACTGAAAAGAAAATACTAAAGATATCATTCAAAATTTACTTGGTGAGCTACTAAGAGCAATATCTCCAAGTCAAAACTAATTCATTGAAAAATAGCAAAAACAGGAAGTAAAAAGGCACCAGTTGGTGCCATGGTTCAAAGAACTGACGTGAAATAAAAGATGAAAGACTAATCCACCAGGAAAGTGTAACAGATTATTATGAACAGCTGAGTGTTTCTTCTGTTTCTTATCCACAGACATTAGCCAAATCAATCCGTATATTCTAAGAAAAAAATCGAAAGCTGTATGGATTATCAAAGGAACAAAAAATCGCTTGACATGATTTAGCGAATGAAAAGGCAAGCATAGTATCAAAAGGCTTCTTTATTAGCCAGTTAACAACTTGGAAATACTAACCAAAGCAGCATGGAACATGGTAAGAAACAGAAAGAAATAACAATTTCTACAGATAGGATATGTGTACATATGACGTATTGAATCTCCTTTTTTCTAAAAGAATCTTTTAGCATGAAGTAAACAGAAGTGCTTGACTCAGTTTCCAAGAGGTGGGAGGACTTTCTCAGAGTACCATGTCAATGTGCAAATGTTCTCATAACTTGAGATCCCTCTAAAGAAACCCATGGCTCCATTGTATAGCCTATCAGGATTTCAATTGGAAAGAGATGTGGGTCGGTGATGGGAAATGGTAATAAATCAAAATTGAGGAAGACCCAGTTCCCATTTCCTTGGTGACAGCTTTGGCTAATTGTCCAGTAAGATCTGTATTTATGCATGCATACATATAGATAGACAACTAGGTGAAGATTGAGAGGCAAACATGAACAAGAACAGTAAAAGAATCCAGGTGACCATTTGTTGATAGGATTTCACTCTACCTTTTGCATCGATAATACTCCTCACGAGCATAGCGAAGATTACGCCTAAGGGTTGCCATAGATTTTTCATCTGTATCATAATCCATATCATTTTCCCCTAGTCGACCCCCTTGTGGTTTAAAGGATGGATCTTCCTTGAACTGGGATGACAGGAAATTAAATCAGAACTTTAAGTACTAGCTAATGTGGTGTGGGAAAATATAGGCAGGAGAAATACCATCTGAACTAACATATTATCAATAATATCCATGTAACGCCTCAGGGGATCACGCTTGGAAATTTGTTTCGATGTCGCCTGAGCAACCTATTGAGCATCATAACAAATAAAGCATATCATTGGATAGAAGATCATAAAAGCTGAATATAGATTCTTAAGAAACAGGAAAAGTTACTGAACCCATGCTTGATGCTTTACACCCCAAAAGATGGCTAAGATCAGAATGATTTTGTCGACGGGTATGTAAGTCTACCTAGATTAAGCATATATACAAGAGTTGTATATCTCTTTGATGTGTGCTATTCTACCTTATTATTTTTTGACATATTCATTTGGATTGTTAATTGCTGCTTAGCATTTTACTCTTGTTGTGATCTAATTAACAACTCTTACACTGCCCCTTTGTAGATTTAAATAATCAAGTTGGTAGCCATTCCCAAGGCACATAATTATTGCCTAATCGCTTGGGCAATCAGGGTCAACAATCTTGGGGATCAAATGCTACTTCCCATACATATACTGCTAAATTCAGATGTTGACCAGGCAACTCATACTCATTGCCATCAACACTTGTTAATTCCATTTCCATTCCATGCTATCACCTTTTTCACCATTCTATATACTTCATCTTCTCCTAAACCAATTTTTGCTTCTCCAGATTCAGTTACCTTCCATAATTTCAATGTTTAAACAGAAAGAACTGAGAGATCCATGACAACCTTCTGTCTTTCTTTTGACATAACTACTCCACTATTGTTAGGCTGCAAAGAATTAGTCAAGTTCTACTTAATGAGGCTATAAATAATTCAAATGCTGACTTCTGACATCTTTTTGGCAAAGAAACCAAAATTTAGAAAAAAGGTCCACTAGACCAGAGAAATTATTTGATCCTTAAAATAGAGTCTTGATGGGTATGTGTCATTAGTGTCACTCTAACCTGAATAAAAAAAGACTTTTAATGCTTATATAACTAATGTCAATCAGACTAATGCAACATATTCGGCAACGGAACTCAAGAAAGTTCAATTAAAAGCAGGAAGAGAACTAAAAGGACAAGTTCCAGCCGCTTAGCAATTAAAATAATAACAATGTTGTTTAGCAACAGCATGCTCATTATCAAGCAATAATATTTTGTATACATGTAGGAGATTCATAAGAACTTACTACTATGGCATTTGATAATTCTTGGTGAGCATCATCAAGTTTTACAGCCATTTTGGCAATCTTATGTGAAAGAACTTTATGACGAGTGGTCCAATCTGCATTTCTCCAAATGCCTTTTGGAATTTCACTTAAACCAAAACCAAGAAGAAATGCACCAGTCACAAGTCCAAATGTGTTTGAGCATGCCATGGCAAAACCCAGCACTCCGCCTTTCCTATCAATCAATATTTTTGAAGGAAAAAGAAGAATTCAGTGTAAATCAAATGCCAAAAAAAATTGAAAAGCCAAAGCCTCTCTTATTATTAATACAATTAAAAAACAATGACAAGTATAATGCATGAATAAGTTTCAGAAAGTTGAGCTGTACAAATTAAAACGGAAGAGAAAATACTGATCACTGCAAAAACCAATGCACATAGTTGATGATCCCGGTTTTAAGTGTGTTAATCAAATTAAGTAACCACAAAAGGTATTCCTTGTCAGAAAATAGAAAATGACTAATCACTCTCATGGTCCACCAGGTCCGACAAAAGAGAAAAACATTCCAAATCTACTACAATAAAATAAAGGAAATATTAAAGAAAAACTATCCTGTAACAAACCACATTGTTAACTTGAATGCAAAAACATCTTCCTTCAGAAGAAAATTTTGATAATGGTAGATCATAACATTAAGAATTATATACACACAACCATGACCACCAAGTTTAAGCAAATTAGGACAAGAAAAAACACAACAGTTTTGAGAGAGAGAGAGACACTGACCAACTCTTGTGCATCATTAAAAGAAGAATAAGTCCAAAAAGGCCAATGGACCCCACAACTAAATAGAACACTAAGTTTACATGTACGCTGGTCTTTAATCTTTCCATCATGGTAAAGTCTCCAGCATCCTCAAACCCTTGAATAAGAGGCACAACAATCCTGCTCAATGAAACACAAGTATGCCAGACACAAAAATGAGAGCTTCTTGATGCAAATACCATATTATCAGCAAAAGAAGAAAAAATCACTTCATGACTGACATTCACTAACACCATGAATGAAACTTAATAAACATACATTTTCTCAAAATATCCAAGTTGAGTTGCAACTAAGAATTTAATATCTAAAAGCATTGAATTTCAAAAAACATCTCAGGATTAAAAATTCCAAACATATAGGTCTCACACTTCACATTAAACATACATCCCTAAATCCTTTTAAATTAAACTGTCATACAGTCACTAATGCATTAGGTATATTTAACCATTATATGATTCATCTAAGACATGATCCCCACTTAATATCAAATTACTACATCCAACCTAAAAAACAATAAGTCTCCAATAACAAATTGATTCCATTATTAAGATAAGCAGAGAATTTAAACTTTTAAAGCTTTGTTTCAAATATAACTTCTGAATTTTTTTCCTACTTTTTTTTTAGTGTGCCAGGTTAGATATATAGGTTCATGACAATGTATCCAGAAAGAAAGGCACTCAAGTACCAAATCAGCATTTTCCTTGAATGGTTTAAAAAATAAAATAAAAAATAAAATTAAAAGAGAAAACTGTAAAATTTCACTCCTTTTCCATTTGAACTCTTACTAGAGCAAAACAGTGAGACTGTGCTACAGTTAACAAAGTTCCAAGGGAAAAAATGGCAGAAAATAGATAAATCAGGAAGCAAAAGAAATGAAAACCGTTTAACCATAAACACTTGATATACCATGTCAATAAGAATGTACTCCAGTATGACCAGCTCCAAAAGAAAGAGATGCCTCCATTATCATGACCTGTAACTGTCTGTATAAAAGAAAAGGCGATCAGACACGAAACTAAGAATGATAACAAAGTTTTGCAAGTATTACACCAGTGAGTTCAAAACGAGGGACAGAGAACCAAAAAAGGAAAAAAAAAAAAAATTGAAACAACACCGAAAGAAATAACCATGGGTTAAAGGCAATACAGAAGTAGCAAGGTCTGACATATTATTGGTCCCTATGCAAGACTATCAAACCATAAGGAAGGGATCTTTCATAGATATGACTATGCAATAGATTACTGGTGAGCTAATTGATTTCAGAAAAATATTTTCTCCTTTTCCCTTTGGTCTGATCTTCTTCCAATTGCAAACTATCCTTTCCAGGGGAACAGTTAAGAAATGGATCAACATATGGGCTAAAGGAAACTTGTAAGACAAAAATAGCATTGCCTTCAATTTATATTTTCCTTCCAATCTGAAAGTATCATCATAGAAAGAGGAAAAGTCATTCAAAGCATGAATGATGAAATGGATTTCGGGCTAGGAGCTACTCAGAAGAAACAAATTAACTTTGCCTATCGGTCTCTGACTCCTTCCAATCTTAAAATATCCTAACAAGATGATCTAGTTCAATGAGTTTTACAACAAAACAGATCAGCATTTCAAATTTTTTCCAAATTTCTTTTTTGGAAAACAGAAATATTTCGAGAAAGTTCCATTTCGGAACTCCGTAATTTGAAGAGGTAGAATGGTTAAAACCTAAAAAGAGATTAAAACTCTTTTTCTCACTGCAAACTTCAATTGCTGACCAATCTAAAGAGGAAAAGGGCAAAAGAATATGTCCAATATCAGGAAAGAGCCAAGTCATTTGGCTAATTTATACCTAAAAAATGCATCATAATTCAAAACAAGATAAATTCCACCAGAATATCTATTTGCATCTGCAGAAGTCCAACTACAAAATGGATTAACTATCATTCACTTGCTTTTGAAAACAAACCATCATGTTGTACATTGTGTTCAAAATAATTATATTGAGTTAAAAAAAAAAACACTCCCTTTCCCTTCATTTTTTCGTATTTTGTTTCTGCTTTCCTTCCTTGTGTTATAATCTGAAGAATCAGGAACGTAATTTGTAAAATCAAACACTTATTTTAGCTCAATCACAGTGCTTATGCAGCTCAACCTACATTGTATGTAATTGGTAAATATTGCATTCATCAAACACACGCACTGAACTAGCTTTATCCTACTTCAGTTTTGAGATTGACTGACCTGATCTATGATGTGTATGCTGACTCAATCACCACCCTCAAAATTTCAATTTTAATATTAGAATGTTACAGATTATACAAATCTCCAACATATGGTCTAGATATGTGCACTTATAAAATTTAATGGCTTCTTAGAAGCTAAAAAGTAAAAACCTTTGGTTATTTAAAGATGGTGAACAATTATATTAAGATGGTTTAAATTTTACATTTTCAACAGGAGTATTATTCCTACAGGGTCTGTGCATTAATGGGTAGCACTTTAACTTCAACATTACTCATAACTGTATAGCAATAATGGATCTTAATTTTCACAAGCTTTAAACAAATGGAGCCCTCAATTATCTCAAATCCATTTCATTTGAGAACACTCAAGACAGACTAGATCAGTCTCTTCTTACTTATGTTGGCTGATCCGGCGATCAAACTTCTGTGTGCATGCAAGACACTAAACAAACCATTGGACAGGATCTCCCTTTTTCCAACTCTAGATTTTCCTACCCAATAACCAATATGTAATAGAAAAAGCGTCATGGCAGGAATTCAAGTTATTCAATCAAGTCTCAATTTTGAGGAGAAAAATGATTAATTTCCATCCCTGATAATAGCAAATCAATAGGATGACAAAAACCCATTCCATTCACTCCAAAAATTATTCTATACCCACTTTTTATCCCTAAACAAACAATGCAAGTAGAGCTAAAGCAAGAAATTTGGAGATTAACAAAATTCAGCAAAAAGACTTAAAAGAATTTCAGTACCGTCCAAATGTCGGCCGGGACGAGGGTGATTAAGGAGATGGAGCAAAACCAAGTATAGCCCACGGTACAGAACACATAACGAGGTACGTCTGGACCGGCGAAATATTTTAACGTTAAAATCACCATCCCTAGGGTCAAAGGCAAGGAGATCAAATAAAACACCCACATTTCTCTCTTTCCCCAAACTCCTATCACAAATGCTCTGAGACAAGAAGGAATAAAAATATGAATAGAATTCGCTGAGATTCAATGTGAAAATTAGGGTTTATGGTTCATTTAGTATGATTTCTCCGTGATGGCTGCAAATTGATAGTAGTGGTTGCTGAATCAGCTGATGATCGCCTTCTCCGTCGTCGACACCGCCACCTCCGTGCTCTTTCTATCGTGCGCTTGGAGTGCCGTGGACGTCCTCCTTAGTTTTGAGGCGCGAGCATTAGTTGTACCCATAAATCGTGATAGGTTGTAAAACGTAGTATGAACCACGATTCACACGACAAGTCAAAAGCGGAAATAGTTCACATAGAAAATAGTAAAATACTTTGTCAAAACTAGGGAAATGTGTTATTGACCAATTCAGTTTTCAAATTATATTCTTTTAAAAGTTTTAGTTTCTAATTTTTTTTTTAATCTGTTTAGTCCTTAAATAATTCATATGTTATCCATTTTGACTCTTTTGATCTAATTCTTCAAAAATATCACCTGAATTTTTAGTTATTTTGACCAATCCGATTCTCAAATTATACCTCACAGGCTTCATTTTGTTTGGTCTTGTCATTCATTGATTTAGATTGGTCAAAATGATTCCAAATTTCGATTATATTTTTTAAGAACCCAGTCAAAAGGATCAAAATAGCCAACCCATAAATTATTTAAGAACTAAATAGGTCAAAAAAAAAATTTTTAAGGATCTCAACTTCCAAAAGCGTATAGTACAAGGATTGGATTGACCAATCTCTTAAGGAAATTAGTTAAAAGTGGACCTCGATCATATACTATTCCCTCGTAATATTTATAAACTTTGTTTTTATCTATTATATACATAATTAATTTACATGTCTTTATTTCTATCCATCACCACACGATGGAATCAAGCCATTCTATGGCATGTGAAAGACATGTACTTATTGTTTAAGAGCAAAATAATTCTTCTAAATCTATTTCCACAAAAAAAAAAAAAAATTAAAATAGGTTGGTTTATGGAATAGTCCTTCTAAATGAGACCTTGACAAATTGATTTCATACCGGTAGATGTTTGAGGGTTTTTTTTTTTTTTTTTTTTGTGGAATTAGGCCTAAAAAGACTATTTAATCCTAGAACAATAAGCATATTTTTTTTCATATGGGATAGAGTGTCCTAATTCAGCCATGGACATAATGGAAATAAAGATACGTAAAATTAATTATGTATATAAATAAATAAAAATAAAGTTTATAAATATTATAAGTAAATCGTAAATGGTTAAAGTACACTTTTCGTTATTTTGCGTCAAAATTAATTCTCATAACATACCCCACTCATCAGGAATTTCATTTGAGATTAATAATCTTATATGAGAATCTAAATCAATTAGTGATAATGAAATACCTCCGACTTCATTAATTATTATTATTTCATAATAATAGTCACGTTTGAACAAATCAAATAATATTTTATCACGTTTAAAACGTTAACGTTGTATTAATTATTTTTTTCTTAATCTTTATTAATATTATATACATCATATCAATTGAATATATTTTTTTTTGGTCAAGTTTGATATTTCATTTTTTTTAAAATTATAACTAATACTCTTTTCATTTCAAAATATAAGTAGCTTGCTATCAACTTCATTATTGTCAGAAATAAATTGTTTTGCAATTATTTATATATAACTATAATCTCACATATTTTTTTTGTTCTTATTATCAATTTAATATAAGAAGTGAAAACAAAAAAATTGTAATCATGAAAGAGATAATTACATTTAAATATTACTAATACATATTAATGTGTGTGAAAAGGCAATTAGTGTGTCACTTTTTTATACTAATAAAATATTAATAAAAATTTTATACTTAGTATTTAGTTATTATTTTTTAATATATTTATATATTAAACCATAAAAAGATAAACTAAATATATCCCATAATGATAAACTAAAAATCCTAAAAGGTATTTGATCTTTATAGATTTCACTGATATAAAAGAAAATGAAACACAAATACGTAACACTTCTTCTTGGCTAACTTGTATAAGTTTATATAGGAAATAATATAAGGACGTGGGCAAATTAAAGCATTAATTAATCAACAAATGAATAGAATAGGAAATAAAGAAAAAAACATCAAAGCATTAGTTCTTTCTTTTTTGTTTTTTAATTAATTGTAAGAAACCCTAATACAACAAACCATTAAAAAAAAAAAAATTAACTACCGATCGGAAAATATATTGATATAATAATTTTGAATAAAGTTTTGACTTTCATCACTGTTAATCTATTTGCTACGTATATTTTTGTGGTCCATTTCATTTAAGTTCAATTCATTTTATTTTATTATTACGGAAAATAAAAAGAGAAAAACAACATGGATATATGAGAACAAGGACAGCTTCTTCATTAGTGTCCACAGCAATATCAATAGCAGGAAAATGGTTCCATTTTTTGTGATGAAATCCGCAATTGGAGTCCGGATGAACCACCTCCTATCCTATTTATAAATTACACTAGACCACAATAATATATTATCCATATATAAATAAAAATAAAAATAAAATAATAAATATATACATATATATAAATATATATGTAGGAGCGTCACTTTATTAATTCAAGTCTCTCACTAAAAAAATATGGTCCCTATAGAGAGTATCATCATCATCAAAAATTAATCTCCGAACGGTTATATCTGGAATCTCTTTCCCTTTCAGGTAAGTCTTCTTCTGCTAAAATCTGTGAATGTTTGCTTTCTTCTTGTTCAAGTTTGTTCGAAATTAAATTAATGTTTCAATTTCTGAAACAGTGCACTAATCCAATCCTGATTTTGTAATTCTTGCAGCACATCGATTGATCCTTATTCTTCGGGAGCTATAAATATATATATATATTTTATCAAGCTCTGCTGTGTTGAGTACTCATGATATTCAAGTTTCTGTGGAGTATCATTTTCACAATCTTTATACTACCACCAGCATACCTGTGCAGGAAATCGTGGAGACGGTTTCAGGCATTGATCATGAAATATGAGATGGAAGGCGTTGATCTTAACTATATTATTCCAGAAAATGTGTATCAGAAGTTATACAAGTGATATATTAATATTATACGACAAGATGTAGAATTTTTATAATATGTCGACGATGTGCTTATAATTGAATAATCGTTTGTGTTATGCCGAACTAAATTATATTTCTGAGAATTATTATTATTATTATTTCAGCTTAATGCTTATTAGAATTGAAAGTTTTTATTTCATGTGCATTTGAAGTTTTCAACAATTACAGAAAATGTTCGAAGATCATTTGGCTGAAGATTTTCTTGTGGAGAAAAAATGTTTGGAATCGGTGAATAATGAATATCCAGATGGAGTCATAATATACTGTCATTTACTAATTCAAGATGAGATATACGTAGTTTGTAAAAATTGAAGGAGGAAAAAAAGGGGTTCGGAAAAATAAGAATGAACTAAATTTTTCTGGTTCTGAAGGGGTTTCTGGAGGTTTCTCAAGAATGATAGAAAACGTCAAGAAAACTGTGTACAATTCCAGGCACACCATTGAAACCTTTTTCTTTTGGCAGATAATTCAAAAGCCGTTTTGTCCTACTCCGAGAAAGATGGTGACAAAGTTAAACCACAAAACATAAGGGAAACGTCCTACTTTAATGCTTCTGTGTTTTGCTGTCAAGTTTTCCAGTTTTCAGTATTTTCGTGCATATTAATTTCTTACAACAAAATACTAATTCAAACTCTCCCCTCCACCCCCCGAATTTTCTTAGCTCCATTCTGTACTTAGTCAACATCCCTGCATTGTTTCAGCTGCATTTTTTTAAAGAATATAAGGAATGAAATGAATCTATGTTCAGAATGTTAAAGAATACTACAATTTAAGAGCAGCTATTGCTTGAGGTTTAAAATCAACCCTCAGGGCCAGTACTCTGCTAACCTCAGCTGGAGTTAGCCTCCAGGTGATGGGTCCAGAGTTCTCACACCAGAAATCTAGAATCTCGAAGACCTTCCCTAAGTTCAGGTCATGGTAGAAAATGGCTGACTAGAGCCCTGGCATCTCGGTCAGCTGAACACCTCAAAGTTGATTGACTCTCTTTTGCATCATGATCACCTCTAGCCTTTTAACAATGAAATCAAAGACCAGGTGTATAAATGTATCATCATTGCTCGTCATCATTAATGGTTGAAGCCATTGTTGGGATTTATTCCAATTAATCCCGTTCGGTGGGCTAGATTAATTAATCATTAATCAGAGACCAGTTAATTAAATGAGGTTTTCAGGCTTTTAATTTGTGAATATGGACTGACATAGTGTGGGCTGACGGGCTCAGTCCGTAATGAGTGGACTGAGTTCGGATTTTAAAATGTTAGGTCTCCTACCTTTGGCCCGATGATGATCCAAACTATATATAGTTTGGTTAGCCTTTACGTGGGTTGTTAGTTTTTAACAGAATTCTGACTTTACGTTAGAATCCTCTGGTTACTCATTTGTCAAAAAGAAACAGGCATTCAGCGGGCTCAAAATTGAGAAAGCTTCTAGAAATTAAGATCAGTGCTTCCGCTACAATATCTTAATAGAATCGACAATAGGTATGTCCCTATTTCATTTATGCATCGATCTATGGGATTAAGGCTTCGTATTTCAGTCTTACATTTGATATCAGAGACTTTGCATAAATGGATAGGGTACTTGTTTTGTCTGTAAATCATTATTTTGATAACATATTATGAAAGATCTCGACGAGAGGAGTCCGACGGTGGCCGGTCGATGCCCAGAAGTTGTCGCATGCTCTCCCACGCGCGGCGCGTGCATGAGGGGCGGCATCAATAGTTTATGATGATGACATCATCCCTCAGCTTGCTGACGTCATCCACAGGTATGGATTTTCGGGTTTCGATTTCCGATACGATTTCCAATTCGGGTCGGGTTGTCGATTTGATTCGGGTTTGACCCGATTTGACCGGTCTAATTCTGTAAAAAATAAAATAAAAAATGACCAACGTTTGACTGGTGCATGTGGGTGCATGGGAGTGACTTTTTGGTCGCTGTTAGTGGCATTCTCTCGGTCTCGCCGAGCTCTTTCGTCCAGTACTGGTTTTGTGGTAAAACAGTGGTATTAAGTATATCAATTCTAGAAAGAAATCATTTATTGCTTGATATAATTAAGTAAATTAATTCTTTGATTTGTGAAATCATCATCCTTGACTATACTAGCATGTT
>JAOXNR010000028.1:18669666-18715051 GCA_028571225.1 Parsonsia alboflavescens
TAATGTGATCTCACCCATAGCATATCAAAGTACAGGGAACTAGCTTCGCCAGACCACCAACCCATACTCATGTCATGAGGATGTATCCATAAAGTAGCAACAGTCTTTCACGATTTTGGGATGTTTTGCATGATCACTTACGATTTTGGCCTAACTTGAATTGCAATTCAAAACCAAAAAGAAGAGAAGGAAAAAACGTTCGTTGAAGAAAAGGATCGTCTGAAGACAAACCTTGTTTAAGACAAAACAAAATATTTATAACTTAAATCTATCATAAACCTAATCGGAATTAATTAAAAGAATCATAATCGGATTTAAATAAAAGAATCCTAATCCGATTTGAAAATAATTGTGAAAAAAAAACAGGATTACGAAAATATCCCAAAAATATAATTACATCTGAAAATATACAAGGAAAAGCCCAAAAGTCCATCAAGACGATCCCCGATGGCTAAAAAACGTCATATAAAATAAAATAAAGTAAAAGTATATAAAGTCAAAAGGTTAATGTTGAATTTTAGACAGTATTTAATTTTTGTAACGGTAAAGAATAATAGAAATGAGGTTAATTAAAGTTAAAAAATTTTATTGTCTAAAATATATTTTTACTTCAAAATAAGTCATAACTCTCCCTAATTTATCGACAAGAGAGGCTCCACTTTCAACCGAAATCTAACGACTTACTTTTTGAACAAATTGGGTGAAACCATATGCACCTTTTTCAACGTAGAAATATAATTTTCCTTTTTATTTCTCCGTCTATCTGGAATTGAATGTGAACAATTTTTAAGAAGCTGAGTTGATTCAGTTCATTTTACATTTAACAATATCAATTTTATAAGAAAATTTTAATTAATTTAGGAAATAAAACATTCATTTTCGTATAATTCAAAATAGAAATATGACTATTTAATTCCAAATGAAGAGAGTATAATTTTTGAAGGAAAAAAAAGGGTATATGAAACTTAAAGGCACTCTCAGATTTGATTCCATTTACAGCTAAGTCAAATTTGGATTTTATACACCCAATCCTTACCTTCAACCTTTGGACATTTGCAAATTTCCAAAAGTTCCCTATGCTCTCACATTGACAGTATTGAAACGGATCGAATAATTTAAATTCAAGACAAAAAAAAAAAGGGAAAAAGAAAAAGACATATTTGTTTCCAACCCTTAGTGTATCAGACCATAAATCTGTATTAAAGAATTTAATGAAAATGTTGCGAATGCCATGACAAAAGTATATTGGCCTCTGAAGAACAAGAAATGAGTAGACAATATGGAAAAAGGACATGTACGAGAATTTTCCGGCCATTAAAAAAAAAAAAAAAAAAACCTTCCTCCTTTTGTTTTTCAAATTTCTACTTTTTGATTTTTTCTGTTTCAAATTTAAATATTTATTTTTTTAATTTACTGATAAAAAATGTTTTTGACTCCAAGAAATAGTCTTTGTTTGATGGGACTTCTGCCGACTACGCGAGTAAAAGTAAATTTTTTTTTAAGGGATTATTACCCGATGTTGAATATTTAAATGTGGAGATGTGAAAAGCAAAAAGTGCTCGACTGAGAAGATAATGAAATTTCCGGCACCGGCACCGGGAACTGCCACAGTAAAAATGAAAAATAACAAATAAAATAAAAAAATGACAACACAGTCAACTACCACCTGCTGGCCCAAAGTAACCAAATAAGATCAACCCATCCCATCTATCTATATACTACTGACACTTACCCCACGCACCCAGGGCTCACCATCCCCTCCCTCTGATAATTCTATCCCCGCCGGAAACCAATTTCTCACGCAGCAGCATAGAACAAATCTGAAACACCTTTCGCAACCAATCTCCTCCCAGACCCACAACCCGCGCCGCCACTGTAAAGGCTCTGACCACCTAAAGAAGCGACCCAACGAATAAACAAATACTACATCCATTAAAAAAGAACAAAAAAGAATATCTTGATATTCCCCACATCCCACCTTCGTAACACCTCATTTCCTCAGTTTCACAGCTCCTTCTCATAGAAAATCCAACCTTCACGTATATGTATGTATATAGATAGAGTACACATCTACGTGAGGTACACACATAATTTTTTTACATGGATGCATGTTCATGTGCTCTTGAATTCGGAGAAGCTTCTGGTGGAGTGAAGAAATGTTGAAGTGACTAGAGACATCATGGCTGGGGAGACATCGTCAAGCGACGTCGTAGCGAGCACGTTCAGAGCATTAGTAGAAAGTGCGGAGAAAAAATTCGCACGTGTGCGGGACGCGCCGTCGTACGGCCGGGGACCGTATGGTCACTACTTTCACAGTGTGTTCAAAGCTTACATGCGATTGTGGAAGTATCAGCAAGAGAACCGGGCGAAGCTAATTGAGTCGGGTTTACAGAGATGGGAGATCGGAGAGATCGCATCGAGGATCGGGCAATTGTATTTCAATCAGTACATGAGGACTAGTGAAGCTAGGTATTTGATCGAGGCGTATGTGTTCTATGAGGCGATTTTGAATCGCAGATACTTTGAAGAAGGTTCCAAGAAGGATAAAGGAGTTAGATTTAAGGAATTGAGGTTTTACGCGAGGTTTTTGATGGTTGCCTTGATTTTGAACCGATCAGAGACGGTGAAATTGCTGGTGGACAAGTTTAGAGCTCTTGTTGACGATAGTAAATCCACTTTTCCGGTATGATTTGCTCTCATCTCTGTTGCTGTTTGGGATTTTTTCACTGATAATTTTTTTAGTTTGCTTTCAATTTCATCACAATTTTCGGCCCCTTGAATGTTACTTTGCCTCAACCGTGTTATTCACTGCTCTGCCTTGCTTAATATGGAGATGGTGGCTAGGTATTCACTTGCATATTTGAAAAGTTTGGTTTTGCTGGCTTGTCTTTTCGCTTTTCTCCCCCGGGCTTTGGATAAATATTTGGTTGGATGTTGAGTTAGAATGATCTAGCTTTCCCAGATTGAAGAGGTTTGTAGAGATAGGATCATCATTTTAACTTTAGTTTGTATAATGATATTATCCAGTACCTTTAATCCCTTGTTGTTGAATGTGAAAATTCACTATTTGGAATTAACTGTTCGCTGTTGCATAGTTAGAATAGCTGGAGATTAAACCAATCATTACTAAAAGGTGGGAAGTTAAGAGCTGTTGCATAGTTAGAATAGCTTGCTTATTCTAGTGTAAGAGACTTGTTGGTTGAGTGCGATACTTACGGTTTGACATGGGGTTAAGTTTGAAATATTTCTCTATTTCTTCCCTCCTACTCATTATCTTTCCCCTCTAACCTGCCAAATAAGTATAAAAGAAAACATAAGGAGAGAGAAATGCTGGTGGTGCAGTCATATGATTTTGGTGTTTGTGCAAGTTCCATTTTGGATGTAATGATAACCTGTTCAGTATTTATCAATGATCAGCTACTATTACGTATGCCAGGGAGTGTCAGGCAGATTTGAAGGGTTTGTCTTAGTTCTGTCAAACTCTTTGTTAGTCTTTAACTCTATTCTTAAAATGGGCGATTGTGGTTCTGTTCTTAAAACTGTAAATGAATATGCAAAATGAAAACATGGACATGACATATATCATATATGTAGCATTGGGGATGAATAGTGTTGATCAATTTCTGCAATTACTTGTGTGGCGAATTACATTGGACTTTCATCACAGGATTCAACCAATTTCAGAGAGTGGAAGCTAGTGCTGCAAGAGATTGTTCGATTTACAAAAGCAGACAAAGCCTACACATGTGTTCACCCTTTGAGATACTGCTCTTTATTTGATTCATATCCAACTTCTCTGCCATATGTGGCTCGCTTCCATGCAAAAAAGGTTTTAAAGTTTCAAGATGCGGTACTGACAAGTTATCACAAAAACGAGGTAATTAATTTCTTCATATTGAGGATTGCTTCTCATTCTACTTGCACAGATTGAAAATTTGACTAATCTCCCTGCATTATTTTCATAGGTCAAATTTGCAGAATTAACATTGGATACTTTTAGAATGTTGCAATGTTTGGAATGGGAACCTAGTCTAACATTCTATCAAAAGCATCAAAGTGAATCACAGGAGAATGGTGCTTTTGCTGATCACTCTGCTGCTTCTGGACTGATTGATATAAATTTAACAGCTGATATGACAGATCCATCCTTGCCGCCAAATCCTAGGAAGGCTGTTCTGCATCGCCCTTCTGTCACACAAGTATTAGCTGTGAGTTCTGGAAGTTCAAAGCTCTATAATTGTTAGTTCTGAGAATTTCTTACATGTGCATGTCTTAGTTAGTGCCATGTGAAAGCAGAACAAGATGCTCTACAATTTTGCACCCTAGCAACATACATAAGATGAACATGTACTATTTTGAATCAAAAGCGAAATGTGTTATTGAATTCATGCCGGGTTTCAAGAGAGGGCATTATTCAAAGGATAATCATGATGAATAGTTGCCTCTAAAATTTCTTGCTTATATCAGGCATAAGTTTTTAGACGTGTTATATTTTATTGCTTGTGTGTTTGCAGGTTATAGCTACAATCTCTGAGGAGCTTCCCCATGATAGTATCATGTTACTATACCTGTCTGCTCCAGGTGGGATTTTCTTTACAATTTTTTTTATCCAGAAAATGTGCTAAACAAGGCTTCTTTATCCTGAAAAGGTTTTTCATCATCTCTGTAGGAAATGCTGGTCATGGTAGCACTTTAAAGACAGAAAGCTCTGAGAGTTCAGGAAAATCTTCAAAGCTTTCTTCTATTTCCAACTCTAACAATGAAAAGAACAGCTTTTATCATGAAAACAATATAAATGGTGTTAAAGACTCAAGTCACTATTTTGAGAATTGTTTGTGGTTAGGTCCCAGCAGAGAGGGAGGTTGGTATTGATAGTTTTTCCTCTTCAGTTTCTGATTCTCTTTTCCTGGAAATTGTGGTGTAAGTTAATCCCTTTCACTTCATTCTGAAATATGCTTGTTTGTGTTGTCAGGTCCAAATAATCTGTTCCCTGGTGATATAATTCCTTTCACACGGAAACCCCTTTTCTTGATTGTTGATAGTGACAACAGCCATGCATTCAAGGCAGGTTTGTCATAACCTTGTCTGTTACTTATTTCACTACTCTGTATCATCCTTGTAATGACAAATACAGGTGAGAATGTTATTTCTTTTTTTGAGGTTGTTTATGCTTGTGATTTGCTCCCCCTCCCTTCTGGGAGGTGGATGCAGGGTCCAGAATTGTGAACTTTGGAATTAGGTGTAGGATTTCAAACTATCGAGCTCATGAGACCATCTTATTTCCTGTAGTATGATGATGCTATGTGAAAGCAAGTAGCTTTTATAATCATAGTAGCTTAACCATAACTTGTTTTTCTTAACTGAATCTAATTCTACATATAAGCATTTTGCAAATTACTTTGACTTCTAAAAGCTTTCATGGTTTACAATTGAGTTTCAGACGGCAACTTTTTGTTTTTGACTATGTATTGTTGGCTGTGTTCTAGCTGTGGATACTGATTTTATGGAGTTACCATAACTTGTGAACTTCTGCTGAACAAGAGATTGACATTGTCCATCTTTTATGGTCATAATCTGTGTCATGATGTCTTAATGCAAATAGATGTTACTATTTCGTATAGCAAAGGGGATCCCTTTTTTTTCTTCTCTATAAGCTTTATTATAACCCTCCTGTTATATTACATTATACACTGAATGGGACTCCAGTTAGATGCAACAGCAGCTTCACAGCATTTTGGCTTTGGGTTCCATATATCTGCACCCCAAAACCCCTGAATACTTTGGATCCAGAGAAAGTAGTGAACAAATATTGAAAAAGTGTAGAAATTGTTTTACCATTTCCTTGGAAATTTTTACTAAGCTGCTGTCTTTTTAAACTGCTTTGCAACATCATAACACTTGAATCGAGACAAAGTAGCATTCTTCTTAATGTCCAGTTAGTTCTTAGCATCATCAAGGTTCCCCTGCACTTAACTTTGACTTGGTGTTTAGAGTCTCTTGAATTGCTCCCATTGATCTACCTCTGCTTGCCTATCTCAAGATTTGTAGTGTTGTCATGTTTCTTATAAGTCTTCAGGCTTCAGAAGAAGCAGGTTTCTTTTTATTTGCATTTCCCTTTCTCTTTATTTTCTTTGCATAGTTGGAAGCAATATTGTAATGGAAAATAAGGAACCAAAAGAAAATCTTGGGAGGGTGCTGAACCTCTAACTCAATGACTTGCATCATTCATGTTGAAGTTGATTCAGTTGCTGAAAGCTCCTTCAACTGACTATCAAATTTGGTCTTTTTGATTCTGCAGAAAGTGTCCCCTAGAAATTAATCAATCAAACAGGATATTCGTTTCCCACATTTTTAATTCTTATAGTATTCTCACATTGTATTTTAGATCTGGTATTTTTTTCTGCTTTCTCTTAGTTTACAATTGATCAGATGAAATGAACCTTTTAGATTTTGCTTAAACCATACTTGTTTTTCACGTGATATGTCAATTGCTCTCAGGTTCTGCATGGAGCTGAAAGAGGAGAGACAACAGCTTTATTTCTTTCCCCCCTTTGTCCGTTATATAAGAATCCAAAAGTTGCTGATCCAATACAAAGTGGAAGTCAATTCACCTTGTTCCTGACTGCCCCGTTACGTGCTTTCTGCCAATTGGTTGGCCTCTCATCGTCTGATTATGGCTCAGTATGTTGATTGAGCTGAAAGTTTTAAGTAGTGGAATTTTTTCCCTTCTTTTTTAAACAAGGTTCAAATATTGATACATTTCTTTATTGTATTAGGATGTATTCGGTTTTGCTGAGAGCATCATCTCTTCTGCGTTTTCTAAATGGGAGGTAATTCTCTGCAAGTCAACTAGCTTAGACTTGGTCTGGGCTCAAGTAATGTCTGATCACTTTCTACGGCGGTTAATCCTTAGGTAATTCTTCTCTACGCTGTGTTGTGCTAGATACCCGATAACAGATTACTGATCTATGAGTTGGATAAACTAATGATCAAGCATGACTGGTCAAATTGGAAATTATGTCAGTAAAAATGCGACTTGATGGTGGATTTTCTTGACTATATCCAAGAAAAAAGCCTGTGAAAATTTCATTGGCCGGGAGATTTTTCAAATGACAACTATTAATTCTTGGTTCCTTCCTCCTATAATTGAATACAAATTAGAGCATCTAATATTATTATGCTTAATTTCTGGAGTATTAAGTGGAACAATATTGGCATTTTGTGGAGTTCAACATTCTTTTAGACAGTTACTGATATGTTCTTATTGCCCGTCGTCCCTTCAGATTCATTTTCTGCAGGACTGCACTTAGTTTGTTTTGCATGGGGGAAGGAAGTGATCATTATTTGCCAATTTGCTTACCTGAACTTCCAAATTCCTTCTCTCCAAATTCTGAAGCTGTGCAATCTGCAATTATCCAACTCGCGGATCACCTTAAGGTTTCGGAATGTTTCCACTTCTATGGTGCATAGTTTAAGAAGCAAGCTTGTAAATCCATCTATAGGAGAGTCCGTAGAATTGGTTAATGCCAAATGATATCCCTTATACTTGGTATGTAATTATCGCAGTGATAGCTTTGCCAGTTTTGGTCCTTTCCATTTGTCTCAAAGGCGGTTTGGCTTGAGAGGTGTGTAAATACATCTCAAGATAATGTGCAAAAAGTATTAGGTTTTTACATTTTTCCACTTGTCTTTGTGGTCGTCTGTCAGCCTGATCTGCTGCTAAACTGCTGCTTCGAGGAGTTACCGGATTAAAGAATTGCTGTTTCTGTTAAAAAAAAAAAAGGGGCAGCTCAATGAGAAATAGTTTTCTTTTTGTTTAATTTGAGGTTTTTTGTTGTTTAAATTCTTTTATGTAACCCCCCGCCCCTTTTTTTTTTTAATCTTATTTTGTATTTTAGTTCCTCCGGTGAAAGAAAACCGTTTTTCAGTTATTGATCTGAATTTTTTTATTTTTATTTTTATTTTAAACTGTGAGGTTTCATTTTTTAAAATTGAATTTTAATATATGAAGTTTCAGGAACTATTTCTTTACATCTTCTTATTTAAAGGTTTTATCACTCATTATACTAATGAGGAGGTAAAATAGTAATTTTATTAAAGAATATGCTGATTTTAATATTTCAAAAAGTATTCAATTTGGCGTTTTTGAGGTATATCCTAAAATGAAGAAAAGTACTCGTTCTTTTCCTACCTCCGGTTATTTCCAAAAACTTGAGATTGGAAGAAAAAACACAACATTAAAATGGTAACAATTGAATAAATTAAACCTTTGAACTATTTCGTCTCTTTAGCAACTCACAAATATGATTGAGTTTTTGTGAATGATAAAATTTGAAAGAAAATTTCAAGGATCTGAAAAGGTTTTTTACAGAGTTGTCAAATCGAGAAGATTTCTTCACTCGGATGGGCAGCGTAAACTGCAATAAGAATAAAATACTTTCCTTACTAAAATCAAATTTCTTTACCGTCAGCAATCCTACTCAAATCTTTCCAGCCAATAGAAACTGTTTGTTCTCCTCCCTCGATCCTCGACCGACTTAAAGCCTCTCATCATAGCCGTACAATTTACTCGAGAAAACACATCCCAGGAGTATCATGGCCGTAGGATAGATTACTAAAAAGCACACGTATACTAAATCTCAGCCGTCTAATTATAATAACCCGATCTCTTCGACAGCTATATATACTCACTATCCTCAAAACCTTTTAAACTTTTGATAGCTCCCCCATTCGAGAGAGAGAGATTTCGGATTCTTTCTGAGAGGTGAGTTCAATTCTCTTCTATTTAATCAATATATATCCCTTGCCTTTTTCCAATATTTTCTTTGAAATTGTTTGGTCATATGAATGTTTTTATGTAATCTGTGTGCATAATTTTTGTTTCGTTATTCTTTATGTGCTGTTCCTTTTTGTTTGATTATGAATGGGCGTGTAAGTTAGGGTTTTGTTGTTTGGTCTTCTTTGATAATTGGTTCTTGTTTAGAGCTGCAATTGTAGGTAGGATGACGATACGAGATGTGTTCCGAAGATGATTTTGTTTATAAAATTATCTTAGCTTTAGATTATTTGGGCTTTTAGGAGAGATATTTAGGTTTTTGTTTTTTGATTTGTTGGTTTAGAGCTTAGGAGTTCGTAATTGGACGATGCATTCTTCGGTGATCGATGACATCAATTTTTTTTTTTTTTTTTGTTTTTTTGCTCCCCCCCTTTTTGGCCGCCCTTTCTGAGTGAATTTACCTAGGTATTGGCACTTGAGGCAGGATTGCCAAACTATTGTTGAATTCTATCAATTTCAGCTGTTGCTCTTATGTTGATTGGTTCATTATGTGGTCCCCTTTCTGAATTAGTATGTTCGAGAATGCAGATTTTTCTTTTAAGCTAAACTATTTTATTGCCTGTATTTAAATGGCAGATGGCTCGTACCAAGCAAACTGCTCGTAAGTCCACAGGTGGAAAGGCTCCTAGGAAACAGCTTGCCACCAAGGTATCGATCTTTTTTGTTTGTCTTTTCATTTACATGTTTTTTAACATTTTGCTTTGTTTAGCTAATATGAGGTTCTCATGCATAGGCTGCCCGTAAGTCAGCTCCAACTACCGGAGGGGTGAAGAAGCCCCACAGATACAGACCCGGTACTGTAGCTCTCCGGTGAGTATTACTGGGTAATGTTTTTGATCTAATTGGATTTTGGATTGCATATATTTGGGTTTTCTTGCATTAATGGCCTTGTTATGGTTTGGTCTCTGAGTTGGTACTGTTATGTGATATAGTGAAATCCGTAAGTACCAGAAAAGTACTGAGCTCTTGATTAGAAAGCTGCCATTCCAGAGGCTTGTTCGTGAAATTGCCCAGGACTTTAAGGTAAATATGATTCCGATAATGTGGTTTCTTGTTTTCATGGTTTATTTCTTTTGATTTTAAGATTTTTGTTACTCTAATTCAAGCTTCTGATCTTTTGTCTTCCTTGCTTGCAGACTGATCTACGTTTCCAGAGTCATGCTGTTCTGGCATTGCAGGAGGCTGCTGAGGCTTATCTTGTTGGTTTGTTTGAGGATACCAACCTCTGCGCCATCCATGCCAAGCGTGTGACCATAATGCCTAAAGACATTCAGCTGGCTCGGAGGATTAGGGGTGAACGTGCTTAAGTTTGTTCAATGATCCTTCTATAGAATGGGTAGCTCTGGTGGTGTTTTTTGATTTGTTCTATGAAAAATATATAGGTGGATAGTACAAGTCTTGTCTTTGTAGTTGGTTTTTAGGATAATGCTCTATGTTTGGTGGAGGTGTTTTGCAATGTGAAGTAATACTAAAAGTTAATGTTTTTGGGGAAGGGATGGATATGGGCATTTTGTTGTTAGTTTGTTTGTTGAAACTCATGATGTTTGTTGTCACACCACTGGTGTTGAACAATGTTTCCTATTTGATCTAATGTAGTTTCCTATTCTCTTATTTTTCTGTCTATTTGGTATGGAGATTGGTGTTCATGTGATACATGGGTATATGATGTTAGGTAGTACCCGGGAATCTCCCAGTGTTAAGAAAGGTATTTTTTAAAGCAAACTTGGTTCTTAACCTGGTCTGGGAGGGAGTGTTCTTGGCATATTCCCGGTTGGAAATCAATAGCAGCAGAGTGGATTTACAGGCTGGAAAGGCCATATGGTATGGTACCTTGTCAGGATTACATTTTCGGTGGAGATATTTCCAGGCCAATGTGTAACGTCCTTGTTTGGTAGAGATATGGTTGCTACACATTGGGACAGTAATCTACTAATCTCATCCGGCACCAGAGGAGCGAAACAGATTGTACGAAGGTTAGGAAGAAACCATTTGAATTTTAAGAGTGTTACTTTGTTACTGCCCTTTTAAAATGGGTTAGAAATTTTACTATTCTGCTTTTCAATTCATAGGCATTGGTTTATGTTTAAATGTATTTAAAAATGATTTATATTTGTAGTTAAGGGTGATTTTTTTTTTATTTGAGAAACTTAGAAATTAAGACTGGTAAAATATGGTTTGATCATTGAATTTTTGCAAATTTTTCAATTCAACCATTAGAATTTAGGGATTTAGATTCCTTGCGGATGAGAGAGAGAGAGTAGAGAGAGCCTTCTCGACCATGAAAAACACCTCCTGGTTTTCAGCTTGTACAAATTTTCAATTTCTTGTCTTTACCTTAGTGTAGTTTACATTCAACAAATATTGGTAATTTTGTTGAGTTTGATACAATTCTAGAGTTAGTTTCAATTGAGGAAGTGGTTTTTCCATTAATCAGTTACAATATATAAAAAAAGAGAGGATCTTTTTCTCTAGGCATCAAGTCAATCTGGCAGAGATGGCGGTACAATGGAGAGTTGAAGGGTATACATACCTTGGTGACGAGACTTGTTCTCATATATGGTGGCAAGAAAAGTCACCCACTTACGGCTTGTCTTGCACTCTTTGGACTCAAGGCTGTTGTCTTATGAGCAGATTGTCATTGGTACAGTTATCACGACTCTTAATTTGAGGAGTGTTGTTCTAACACTATTCTCGAATTATGCTATTTCTCTCCAAGATGCAAATTTATGCATAGTTCTCAAGGTGCAGTTTCAACTTACAAGAACATCTCTTGCTCCCACATTAGTGATGGCCACCCTACATCACTAGATGGTGTATAGATTGCAAAATCATGCCCTTGATTTGCAAAACAGTGGATCTGTAGAAGCCCTAATGATATTGGTAGATTCCACAACGGAGGTTCCCACCTTGGTCGAAATTCCAAGACAGGCCAAGAGAGCAGATCTCGAGAGGTTTATGCCAATTGATTGGATTACCAACTATGAAAACCTTCACAGACAGGAAGAACTAGTACAGGCCACTTTTCAGCCCTCCGAACGTGTGAAGATATCATTCAAGATTTCTCCAAAAGAAGAATCTAACTAGATCTTCACTCAGCTGATGATCACCCCATGTGATAAATCAAATCTCAGCATGCAGAAAAGATGTCCGGTGTTGTCCTACAACCATCTAGCAGAACTTAACTATATTTCCCATGTCAACGGACACTTGTTATGGGATGCCCCTGGATCTGGACTTTGTGATCTAGAATGCTCATGTGCTAAAGATTCCTCCGATAAGGAAAATGAAGTTCCAAGGAGATGCCAAAAAAATAAAAGGAAAACTGGTAGATGTTTGAACAGATGTCCTTCGGAGGATGATGATGAAGACAGGGACATGATAATGCCAATTTAGAAACCCTTCAAAGTTGTGTAAGGATTTTTATCGGCCATTTCCCAAGACAGCAGCATTATTGATGAATAAGGAAAGCCCTCCATCCATCAAGAAGATCCTAAAAAAGACGATGGACTACTACGAGCCCTCTCCTTATTGCAAGCAGGCGGAGAAGACAACTCCTTGCCAGCCAGTACCAATTCCTGCATGATGAACCAGCCCATAATGAGTCTATATGCTGATAACTTTCCACTTTTGGAAAGGAGAGTAGATGAGGCCGAAAAAAGGGCATCCAAGCCCTACATTACTTAGAAGGCAGTTGATGAGTATAGAAGACATGTTCCTTTGAACCAAGCAGAAGAAGTTCTTAACTGGCAAACGAACAACGCCACCCAGAATAGCATACTCACGAGAATTGATGGCAAGGTCAATCGGGTTGAAAAAAAGATTGACTATGTGGAAAAAAGATACAATAAGTTGCTGTAAAGACACAACATTCTTGATTATGACTTAAAGGTGATGATTCATACTAGAACCAGCTACTGCACTAAGTTTAACGAGAAACATCAGGAGATGTGTGACTTGAAGAGACAAATTGAGAAATATGAAAGGCTGAAGTCTCAAACTACTCCTGTTCCATTATCCCCATCTCAAGGGTTGTCAATGTTTGGCATGACGAGCAATCCACCAACTTTTCATATACCAACTCTACTTTTCTGTGGATTGCTGGGTCTAGCTCGACCTCGAGCCAAAAGGATTCTTGACTACAATATACCTAACTGTAGCTTTTGGGCCAACTAGGCAAAAGAGCATCCTTATGTCCACCCAGCACCAAGGAAGAAACATTCATGACAAATTCTAGGAACTCCTCAGTCAGAAACCTTTTGACCCGAAGGGCCTAGATATACCCAAGAAGAAAAGACAGAATCACCACTTCGGCTTGATGAAGAGCAATATGTGTTCTAAAGGAGGGAAGAGTCCAGAGTTCCAGTCCAACAAGAACCTACTCCAGCAAGCTCTATTAAGTAGACTGATCCTGCTTCAACAAATCCTTCCCCACAACTAGCGGTGTCATATTCAGCTAATGATGCTCAAACATCATCTGACAGCTCAAATGAAAATTCAATGTCAACAGCATCCTCAGGAGGCATTTCTGATTGCACAAAGTTAGAAGATGAAAAGATGGATGTCTCAGGAATTCTCATGACCACCTCAGGTCTCTCAGGATCAACTTTTTGCACTGGGTTTGGCCAAGAAGAGGAAGCAGAAGATGAATCCATGGCCGATCATCAACCTTCGCCTCCACAACCAACCCCTCTAGGGAAATCATCTAGGACGACCTGTTTCACTTTTGATAACACTCCCATCAGTAGAAGGTGTGAAAGATTCCAGGAGATGTCAACATGGATCAATAAGCAGTTATTAAAGGGAGTACCTCTGAATAATATTCTTTCTGAATTTTTTAGTCGTGCTGTTGCTACTTTACATGATTGGTTTATCTCATTGGATGCTTATAAGAGAAATCAGTCACTTACATGTTCTTTAGTCCAATGGATTAATGTCATATTCAAAGAATTTGTAGGTGGCTGTTCTTTAGAAATTAAGCAGGCGAGGCAAGACTTCTTTAAGATGAAATGTTGTTCTTTAAGGCCTAAAGACCTCAATAGGCACTACAAATGAATGATAGAAATTTACTATCGCCTTGGTGGTATGAGAGATCCAAATCTCAAGCAGTTATACATTTCTTCACTCCTAGAAGAGATCCAGCCAGAATTGAACAAAATGGTCGAGCTCTCTGGAAACACTTTGGCAACTCTTGGACTTGCGAAAATCCATCAAGCTATGTTCACTTGTTTGGACAAACTCTGTGAAAGAAGAATGGTTGTTGAAAACTTCTTTCATGGGAAAAAGAAGCTTGAAAAGATTTGTAACAGAAACCACGATATTGGTTGCTCAAAGCCAAAGAAGTGCAGCTGCAAGAAGATGAGGAAGTGTCCTAGTAAGAAGAAGGACAAATCAAAGAAGAATCTCAAGTACTTCAGATGGAAAAAGGCCACTTTGCGAAGAACTGTCCGAACAAGAAGGCCAAAGCTTCAAAGCTCGTTTCACAACTGATGATTGACCATCCAAAATCTGACGTAGAATCGGTGTTGTCAAAGCAAAGCCACCCAGACCAGGATACAGGCTTTGCCATTGAAATTACAGATTCTGAATTTGAAGCATCAGAAAATGATTCAGAAGGAGAATCATGTTTACTAATTTTTACTATTAAAGATACTCCAGATATTGCCTCCTTGACTAATATTCATTCTCCTCATGTGCAGGTTTCTCTATTAACGTCTAAGTATGCTCAACCAGTCAAAGCCATTAGATTCTTAGACACAGGAGCCATGAAGACAATGATAAATGCAGATATTGTTCCAGTGGAATACTGGACCAATGCAGATGCTTAATTTCAAGCAGCAAATGGAGAAATGTTTCAAGCCAGTCTTATATCCAAACAACCAGTAGGCATAAAGTTCTTTCCAGACTGCATAATCTGGGTAAAGGTTTTTGGGAATAAACTTCATGGTAAAAATGTTCTTATCGGATGAGATACATATGCTAAAGCAGGAAGACTAAGAGTTCTTCCTCAAAGGATCCGATATAAACATCAATTTCAACCCTGTACTCTTGTTACCAATATGTTTGCCATTTGTGATACTATTGTTAAATTTCAATCTATAGCTAACATGTTAAAAGAATTTTGTGCAGATTCTCATGCAAATTTCAAGCACAAGAAACCACTTTGGAAGAACGATGAATTCTTTGTTAAGGTTCCTTTTAAGCTTAACGAGGATATTAATCCTACCAAAGCAACACATCCTGGAATGACTCCAGACGATCTCAAACTTGCGGAAGAAGAATGATCACAACTGTTAAAGCAAGGACTTATTGAACCAACTTCTTCAAGTTGGGCTTGTCAGGTGTTTTAGGTGAACAAAAGAAGTGAGTAGATCAGAGATAAAAAAAGGTTAGTAATTGATTACAAGCCTCTTAACCAGTTTTTAAAGGATACCAAGTTTCTGCTCCCTAGGACTCAAAACCTTCATACCAATCTTGTGAGGACCGGAAGAGAGTACAATAATGCCATAACAATGTGTTGGAGAACTGATTCGGATTGGCAAAGAAAATCTTGAACTTGTGGATTTCGATCTCTATGGGATAATAACATAAGATTGCTAATGTCCATAGATACCGAAATTTATCTTCAGTAAGAGGTCTTGCATGAGAAAAGGTTACAATGTTGCCGCAAGGATATTCAGTAAATTTTTTCAATTTACCCATTAAACTTAAAACTTGTGAACAATTTTATCATTATATTTTGCAAATTTGAGCAATTAGAGCACGATACGATGGTCTGGTAATTTATCTTCGAAAAGTGTATTCACATTCTGGCAAGGCTAACGCATTTTCCACGTCATCTATTTTTTTAGGCTAGTTCCATCTTTCCTAACCAGGTCATTTAATGTATTAAAATAAAAAGACAATAAAATGATATTTTTATACTCAGTTTATTTGCTTAAGATGAATGCTCATTGCTCAATATATTATTTCCCTCGAGAATTTATTTTTCAGGCATGAAGGATTTTGTTGGCAATTCATTTTTTTTTTTTGTAAGGTCTCTATCATTTTTTACTTGATTTAAGAAGATCCCAAATTTTTATATTGAATTTTTAGAGCTCTTATAATTAATTTTGGACCCATATTGACCTCTTATCTTTTTTTGTTCGATCAAAAATGTCATTTTGCCCTGAAAACATCTATCTCAAGCAAAGTCAATGACAAAAAAATAAAAGTGAACAAAATCTAAAAGGATATTTTTTGTCTCTCTACTGGTTTATTTCTTTTACTTGTTTCGTTCCTAATCCTTTTTATTTGGTCCATCGAAAATGATACTTTTAAGGTACCTATCATTTTTTACTTGATCCAAATAGATCCCAAATTTTTATATGGAACTTTTAGAGTTCCTTATAATTAATTTTGAACCCAAGTTATAATTAATTTTTTTTCGTTCAATTAGAAAGATCCTTTTGTTTTAAAAACCTTTACCTCAGGCAAAGTCAAAGGTCAAAAAATAAAATAAATCAAAATGTAGAAGGATATTTTTGTCTCTTCACTACTTCGGAACGTTTCCCAAATTAAAAAGAGTCACTAATCCTTTTCTTTACAATTTACTTTTTTTATCCCTCACCCACCAAGACACAAAGCGTAATTAGTGAAAAATACAGACATTGCTTTTAAAAAACAAAACAAAGGCATACTAATTTCATAAATTAACGAAATGTGGAGGTGCATATAAATTCATACGAACGTCACTTTAAAAATAAAAAATAAAAATTCCGATCGTTAATGAGTCACTAAACGAAGAAATACGCAGGCAGCAGAAAACCATGACCAAAAAAATTTCTCAGTTCAAGAAAACTGTTTTTGAACCCTTACTCCTTTGCAACAGGAAGCCCATGGTGGATAGAAAGGAGTAGGTCATTTCGTTTCGGTCCAAAACTCCTGGTCGGTCTGTGACTTTGACGAGTTCTTTTTCATCTACCGAGTAATTTAATGAATGACCTTCTCTTCTTTACGACTTTTAAAAAAATTGATTCAATGAACATTGAAGCAAAGTCGGTAAGATTTCTGAATCAGAAAACCGGGAAAGAAATCCTTTACATATGATATGATATGATTCAACCATATCTTCCCAGAAAGAGTTTTTTCGGCCAAATGAAGCTCATGACATGTTTTCTACTCATCTCATCTTTTAATATTTTTCTCCATTTATTTCAAATATCCCCAAAACAGAAGGACGTGCAATATTTGTTTTGTTTTCCTTTGAAAGGACATGGAAATTATTACTCCCTCCCCTCCGTCCATGGTTGAATGATCCATATTAATTTATTTTATACCTAACAATATTAATTTTTTTAAAAAATTCGAATAAATTTAGAAAATAAAATATTCATTTTCCCCAACAACTTAAAAATAAAAAAAAGTATATAAATTCAATCCAAAGGGAGGGAAGTAATAAATTATTGGATTCTAAATCATTCTCTGCCATTAATCAACAATTGACAATTGATAATTAATTTTTTCTTGCATATTCTTGACAAACTAACCAGGAGAAAGTTCCAGCCGATCTACCGCATATGTTTATTTATTTATTTAAATAGAAGAATCTTGATGATTCATGAATTACCAGGTCCAATCCCCCAAATTGCAAGCCATTGATACGATAGCAAAAGCCAAAGGCATTTGCCAAGGGAAACAATTTCCAAGGGTCATGCTTGCCGGCCTCACGACACGGCCAAAACATCCATGCTGCTTCCATTTGCAAATAAATAAATAAATATTTCAACCACAATACTCACTCCTATATTATCATTATCAATAAATATATTTATTTATTTAAAATGAAGTACTACTACTAGACAATAATTTAATTGGTCTCTTTTGTTTTTAGAGCTCTTTCAGTTTGACATTTCATGGAAATTTTGTGAAATCTTTATTTTACTTCTACAATTGACAAAATAATTAAAAACTTCAATTTGAATTTAATTTATAAACCTTATCTTTTGTACTCAAATCAAAAGCTTTTCAAACTTTTTAAATTCTCTTATTTTCGCTCACAATTTCAATTCAAAATCTATAAATTAATCCCTCTTTCACAAAATATAAATTTATTTTACAAAAAAATAATATAATTTTTTTCCCCCTAAAATGTCCTCTCATCATCTTTTCAAAAATTTAAATATTTTCACTATAAATATAATATAAAAAAAATCATCAAATACTTAATTAATTAAAATAATTTATAATTAATGACGAAAAAAATTAAAATGATTTAAATTTAGTGACCAAAATGAATATTATTTAAGACATCACAAGTATCCTTATTGCTCCGATAAACTTATATCCATCACAAATCTCTTCGCAAGGGGAATAAATTTCTAATAAGCTATTAAAATAATTTTAATGACTCTTCTTAATACGATTGATGCAGTAAACCTTATCTAATCTTCATATATATATATATATATATATATATATATATATATATATTTTTTAACATTGATGATATGATAGTATTAAAGCAAAGGGCAAAGTAGTAAATTGACATAGATTTCTTTCCATGTCAGCCAACAAACACACTTTCAAGTTCAACGTCTTGAACGAATGATCTCTTGTCTTTTTCTTAAGAATAAGATAAATACTAGTAGCTCTCTCTCTAGCCGGATCTCACTTTTGCCGTTACATGGGGAGGTAGAGAGAGAAAGAGAGACTCAGCGAATACCCGCCAACTTCGGACTTTGTAAGAGAACAGAAAAGAGCTTCTTCAACGAAGGAAGGGACTCTCTTCTCTCTCACACACAAAACACATACTGAATTTTTAGCTAAAAATATTTTTGATTCTGTTTTTTTGTCCACTGGTTTCTGATTTTCCAAGGATCAGTGGTTCAACATGTTACGGTCAAAATCCACAAGGTATGTATATCAATCAAACATACCCTCTTCATAGATTCTAAAGTTCCATTTTTTGTATTCATCAATTTGTTTATTCTTTATTATTCAAAGAAAGAAAAGTATTTGTGTACTCTTCAAATGGTTGATGCATTCAACGGTTACATGCCTATTTAATTGTGTAAGTTGATTTATTTTTTTTTTTTTTTTTTTTTTTTGTGACATGCAAATTATACATTGATGAACTTCGTTGGTTTGTTTAATTGCTTGTTTGAACGATCATAAAAGATAAAAGATCTGATCTTTAATGACTTTGATGTTGAGTAAGATGTGTAGTTTCTGGTGATTTTAGATCTGGGCATGCGGATTTTGGGCACAGGAATCAGCAATCCGTTCTTTCTAGGACTCTTTCTGCTTCCAGATTTTGCAGAGGAGATGCTCTGATTTCACAGATTGATTCAAAAGCCCATAAACCGGTCGGGAGAAATTCGGTTGACAGGAAGCCTTCCAAGATTGAAAATTTAACAGAGGTATGTTTGCACATCTATTTTGTTCTTCTCTTGTTCGATTTGATGTTCGTTTTGCCTGTTTGAATTTGAATGAACGAGGGAATTGTGGAAGTTTCTTAATTGCAGAATCAGATAAATAGAGTTTTGGCTTTGCAAGAGCACATGGGGCAGATAGAGGAGGAACTCAAATGGGCAAAAGAACGACTGGTTGTTGTTGAAGAAGAAAGGAATCAGGCCATTGATGAAGTTAGAGAGACGAAACGTGCAGCTAATGAGGCTAAAATGAAGTTTAGTGGGACATTATCCCCAAAGAGATCCGGGGATCTTTCAGCAGAAGTTAAGACTCTGAAAGAGTTGTTATCTAATGCACAAAAAGAATTGAGCATGAAAGATAAGAACATTGAGTCCTTGAAAATAGAACTTGATGAGGCGAAACGATTTGAGATAAAATTGGCTGAGAGAGATGTAGCCTTCAGTTTATTGAAGGAAGAATTGTATACCACAAAATCATCGGAGTCTCGTGCAATGAATTTACAGTCTGCACATAAGAGAAAAATTCAGGACCTGGAGGATGAAGTGCAGAAAGGAAAGGTTGCAGAAGCCAAAATGCTTGATTCTTTAGCATCTCTTACAAAACAGCTGGAGCAGACCAAGGTTGAACTTGAAGAATCTAAACTAGAGACTGCTTCAATACTTGAGAAGGTTGTGTCATCAGGAAGATCCTCCAAGGAAAAGAGTAGTGATAATGGTGGAATTATCTCCAAGGAAAGCAGTGTCGTTGCTATTGTAGGAGAAAATGAGAATCTAAAGTCTCAACTTGGATTAGCAAAAGAGAATCTGTCTCAGAGACAGGAGACTGAGAAACATGCCTCTGCAAAGGCCAAGTGTTTCGGGGATGAGATGGAAATACTAAAAAATGAACTTCTTCTTGCACTCGAGGCGGAAGAAAAGAGCAAGAAAGCTATGGATGATTTAGCATTTGCACTAAAAGAAGTTGCAACAGAAGCTCATCATGCAAAGCAGAAAGTGAATGCTACACAACTGGAATTAGAACAGGTTAAAGGGGAGGCAGAAAAACTGAAGCAGATGATTAGGACCACTGAAGAAAGGTATGAAAAGCTTCTAGAAGAAGCCAGAAAGGAAGCAGAGCTGCATAGGAACACTGCAAATAGATTACGATCTGAAGCTGAAGAATCACTTTTGGCATGGAACGGGAAAGAAACATGCTTCGTTACTTGTATTAAAAGAGCTGAAGAAGAAAAGGCTCTCGCTCAACATGAGAATGCTAGACTTACAGAATCCCTTAAAACAGCTGAACGTTCAGCAATATCAGCAAGGGAGGAAAGCTTCAAAGTGAGGGATATACTTAAGCAGGCTCTTAGCGAAGCTAATGCAGCAAAAGCTGCAGCTGGCATTGCTAGAGATGAAAATTTTCAACTAAAGGATTGCCTAGCTGAAAAGGAAGAAGCCCTTCATTTTCTGACTCAAGAAAATGAACGTCTTCGTTTGAGTGAAGTTGCAGCTTATGAAAATCTTAAAGAGTTCAAGCGATTACTTGCAACAGCATCAACAGAATTCAAGCCTCCTCAGGATAGGGAGCTCGATGGGATATTGAAATCACCGAGTAGAATGTTTGAGGAGAATGACGATGAGGACAAATCAAAGAAGAACTTCAGCTTCAATCTTGATGAACTGAAGCTTCTGAGTGAAAATGAAGATTCAGGGGAGTCAATGAGCCCTGAGGATCCTGAAAAGGCTGAGGCCCTTAAAGGCTCCATATTTGACACTGCTGCTGATTCTCCAAGATCCGAGCCCCATACACCAAAACCAGCAGGCCATCATAGGAGAGACTCTTCTTCGTTCTTCACTGTTGATGGAGAGACATTAAGCTCAGAAGACTTGGAGCATCTAGAGAGCTGTCATTATGATGATTCAGACAATGATAGGAACCACCGAAGAAGGAAGGCCTTGTTTCGAAGAGTTGGAGATCTCATATTGAGAAAAAGTTTCCATAGAAAGGAACCATCAGTTGATCAGTCTAATTAACCAAGTATTGATCTTGCTTTGTTTATTAAAGGGAGCAAATTTCAGATGCTCCTAGCAAAATCATATATATACTAATGCTTTTATGGTACATTTTCAAAGTGTTATTGTTTCTAGTTCTATTAAGACATTTGAGAAGAAATTTTAAATAGGAAAGGGTTGTAGAGGTCAATCACTCTCTTTATTGTTTGTTCATTTATGTGTTTTCAGGCTTCTTTCAAGAGCAGATTCTGTACATAATTCAAAAGGAGCCAAATCCAGGGCTATTTTTTTTTTCTCCTCCTAATCAATAGCACACACATATATAATTATATATTCAATCATTTTTCCTTAGTTTTCATTCTATTGATATATATTCCCCTCCTAAAGGTTGATTTGTGAAATTTTTAGTGGGATCACACAATGTGAAAGTGATATAACTTAATTTTCCAATATATATATATATTGGAAAGTGGAATCCACTTCAAAATACAATCCTTTGAATTCACATCCCAAGATGGCCAACACTTACAACATTACAGAAATCCTCAATAGATTTCCTACCAAACCAGCCACTAGTGTAACTATTAGTGATCTTCAATCAGAAATTGCTCTTATTAAAAATGAAATCAGAGAAATCAAAGCTTCCCAGGAACTTGATAGACTAGTTCTTCAAAACCTTTCACATATATATATATATATTTATATATACGGATTTGCTAAGGTGCACTCCAACCGTTATCGTAACGGAATTTTTGCTCCGCTTAGTTGGCTGCATGAGCACTGTAGCAAAAATTCCGTTACGGTAACGATTGGAGCGCGCATTAAGACCCGCTCCGAAGCGCACCTTACCAAATACGTTTATATATATACATATAAAATAATAATAATAATAAATAATGAAGAAGAACAATGGCAATAGTGGAAGGCCGTCTCTTCCTTTGGTTGGTTTTTCCTATAGAATAACTAGGATCGTTTGTTGTGGCTTGTGGCTTAATTTAAAACATAAGTACTTATTTTCTATTACTAAACATTTAACTGAAAAAAAAAATTCTTATTTGTTTAGCCTTATAGAAAAGAGTACAAGTTAAAAAATAAGTAAAAATTTGACTTATTTTTAAGTTACAAAAGTGTACTATTTAATTTTTTTTTCTCTTTTTTTCTCTTCTTTTATTTTTCAGTTTTTTATTCTTTTTTCTCATTTCTTTTTTTTCCCCTTTTCCCTTCCTAATCTTTCTCTTCTTTTCTTTCTGATATTCAGGTTTATTATTTATTTATAATTATCATTCCTTAAAAGTGAAGGCCCAGTAGCCCCTCCCTCCGCCCAATCCTTCGACAGGCACGGTGTCATTGCTACTTTATTTTTCTTTTTCCTTTGTTTCTATTTTATTTGTGTTTTTTTTTCCCCCTTTTTCTTCTTCCTGAGTTATTTATTTATTTCACTCAATATTTTGAAATTGTCTAATTCATATGTATATCTTAATACTTTATGACAAATAAAAATATGTAAAAAGTGCCACATTTTTTAATCTTTTTGATACTAAATAGAACATCATTTATTTATTATTATTATTTTCGACCTATCTTGAGTTCATAATATTTAAAAAGGTTTGGTATTTAATGTATCGTGTTAAAAAATAGTTATGTTTACTTAAATATATTAAAATGTTATTATTTAATTTATTATAATTTATAGAGTGTAATTATTCTATTAAATCTTAAAAATTACGATAAAAATAAAAATTTTCAAAAAAAATATTAAAAAATACTTTTTCATCCAAACATGTTTTATTTTTAAAAAGCACTTATAAGTTATTGCTGCGACCAACTGCTAGGCCCACGGCCAACTATTCGGCTTTCTCGTTTTATTAAAATAAATATCTCAAATTGATAATGAATATTTAGGCCTATTCTTATCTATACTTTTATAACTTTTTTATATTCTCGATATGGGGTGGGGTGTCAGAGTGGGTATTGGTAAATTGTAACCTGGTTCTTTTTTCTATTTGTCCCAATTTGAAAAAATAAAAATCTAGAATGTACATCTGATGATAAAAATTAAAATAGTGTATCAATTTTAAAGTTTTTTAACATTAATTATTTTATTTTATAAGTATATCTTCAAAATGATAAATTAAGTAGTTGTATTGAATACAAAATTTTGTTTCATGAGTATTTACATTTGTGAATTTTGACGACAGGGAAACGATTCAAACGAATGTACAGAGATTTACGTATATACAATTTTACTGGAGTTCATAAGAAAAGAAATAAGATTAAAAAAAATATATACATAATTAAGAGTTGAAAAGAATAATAGAAAAATCTCTAATTTCATTTATCAGATTAGTTATTGAGATTCGACTCAATTTTCTAGTAAACTCTTAACATTGATGAGTTACATCTCCAAAACACAAGAGGTGTGTGCGAGGATCTAAAAAAACAAAGATATTGAGACGATTTAACATTTAAAATAAATTGATATTTTTAATTTATTCATATTAAATTAAAATACAATCGATCTACTATAAGCGAGTTTTTGTCAGGTTAGGGGTGTCCCATAAAATTGAGAAAATAATTAGATATTGATTTATGGATTGGAAGTTTTTGGGATATGTCCCTATTCCATTTTGCAATTTTGAAGCCAAGCTCCACATCACATAGAGATTTTGTGCAACTTGTAGACCCGAATGACGATTTGTTATAAATCGCCACATCATGTAGGGATTTGCCTTGATGTGGCCCACTCATCATTTTGGTTGTCCTATATTGGTAGCGAAGTGCCTTGCGACATGACGATTGACCTTAGACGGGCATTTACAAATGGTGATTTAGTTAATCCCTTTTCTGAATTCAAAGCACCAACAATTGGCTCACTTTTTTTCACAAACCTATCATTACCAATCAAAAAATAATAATGCTTTCTCTAAACCTTAATTTTATTTCATACTAAACCCTAATTCTTTTAACTCTAAATTTATTTTTATTCTTATATATATATAACTAACTAACTAAGAAGCATTTGAATTCTATTTGTAATTTGTCTAAATGTATTGAATGAAATTCAATTTAGTCTATTATTTCTAAAAAATAACACTAGGCACTTTTCATTCTATTTTATCGTTTGTAATTTTATCAATGTAATGATTTTAAGTTAATTCAAATTAATAATAATAATAATATGAATCTTGATTTCCATTTTGTCCCTTTAAGTTTAATTTTGTTGTTACTTTTAATTTATTTAATTTAATTTATTAAACACGAGATAATAAATAATATTAAGCACTATTAATTATATTTTTTCTTTTTTTTAACTTTATTCAATTTAATAAAAAAAAATACTAAGATATACTTCACTAGTAAATTGATATAACACATATGCGTCATTAAAATGGTCACAAGATAGTAAACTACATAATAAAATGTGTTTTAAACTAAATAAAAAATACAAGGATAAAATATGTCACTATATATCAAAACTAAGTATCCTCCTGATCATTCTGAGAGGGTTGAGGAGTGGTGAGGACGAGCAAATGGGATGCATGTAATCCACTAGAAGACGAGGCATGCCCATGTGAAGACAATGAATGGACAATAGGTGGCTGGGATGTAGAAGGTAGCCAAGGATATGGCATAGATGATGATGGTTCTCCCAGATATGCTTGAGATGATGATATTGCTGATTGCCTCAAAATATCCATAAATGATGCACCAACAAAATCTCCAAAAATCTTGGTCTAATCATGACAGGCAGATGATACTAGAGGATAATACGGAACTCCGCACATATGGATAGAATGCCGATAACGGGGTGAGCGTCGAGTGTCCAAGTCCAACATACTCCACTGGTGACGTGCTTAAATATCTAGGGGCAACGAGATGAGCTGGAATCAAGAATACGTCGTGCCCTGTACTCCTGGACCACCTGAACCCCGTGGGACCATGATCTGCAAAGCCCATAGGAAGAGACACCTCTGAAGGTTGGTCCCTCGGTGGAATATGACGAACTTGTGATATCTGGGGCTCGTTGGATGGAGGGAAGTCATCATCAGCCTGCTCAGGAGGAGGAACAGGTGGTGGCACTACTATGAGGTCATCCTCCTGTTAGCCAGCACGTCCACCTCATCTCCGTCTCTAGTGCTCACGTACGGGTGCCTGGCTGGCTGCACCATATGGAGCTCCTTCCCAGAATGACACCCTTAAATCTCTCTTCCAAGGTACCCATAATCGAAAAGCATCTATTAGCCAAAGTACGGAAGACACGTCTCTAAGTAGTGGGGCTCAAGTGAGGTCGTTTTGCATGGTCTTGGAGTCTCTGACCCAAGTCAAATATCTTATCCATCTGTTCAAATAATAGTCAAAATAAGCAAATGAAGTTACAATTGTCAATATACTATGTTGATAGTTTATCGCATCTGCACCATATGCTCATGCTCTGCGGCTAGTCCTCGATATCCTCTATCTAGACAGATGTCCTGTCACCTAGCCAGGTTACCTAACAATGGCACGATAGCTCGATGATACCAACACATATAAGCCTCGAGGGATCTTTGCGTCCATGCTGCAGCATCAATTGTCCATCTTCGTCTATCCTTCCAAGAGGTAACTTATAGGGTATTCTCTTGTCTAAAATCCCTAAAAGGTAGTTCCCATTTATCTTTGTCATGCAAATTTTGACTTGTCTCAGCTCTGTAGAGTATGTGCTACTCTAGACAAAACTGATGCATCACTCTATTCGGATAATACATCTCCACAAAAGCAAAATATAGCAGGGACACCTGATACTGCCATATCTCTCACCTTGCAGTGTAGAATGGTGGTAGCTTCGCTAGCTCCACCTTGATATTGGGCTGCCACGTGAACTGTAAAGAGGATAGAAATAGATACCCGAGGTGGTCCACTAGCTCTGCTAGTTTGAATGTTGGTCCCCAAGGCATCCTTTTCAAAGAGTGTTAGTAAAAATTGCTCTTTGAAGTGGCGACTTCTGCATAGCCAGCAGTGTGAAGGTTTTTCTTGGCCCAGTCAGTATGTAATCGCTAGGTGACCTGATGATTTCCTACAAATCGCCATACTGGCCTGCGAGTTGCACGAAATCGCTATGTCCTGTGGCGCTTTGCTTCAAAATTGTGCGATGGGAAGGCAACACACCCCAAAAACGTCTGATCAAAAAATCGACGCCCTGTTGTTTTCTTGATTTCAGGGGACCCTAACATGGTAAAAACTCCAAAAACTTCCGATCCAAAAATCGACATCCCATTATTTTCTCGATTTCAGGGAACATCCCTAATTGGCAAAAACTCACTACATGCAAAACCTGTTGTATTTGTTAAAAAACAATTCTTTTGTCAATTACTAAAAATTAGTCTACTTGGTTTTAAATATTTGTCGAAAAAAAAATTCAAATCGAAGTCACACTTTATTGAATATCTTAATTTCCTGATTTTTAATCAATTTAAGACTGATCAGATGAGTTTTTAAGCAATTTTAAGTTTTTAAAAAGTTGAGGAGCAGCTAATGCTCGATGGTGCCCTTTTGGAGAGTGAGTCGGCGACTTATCATAGTTTTAAAATTTTAATTTAAAGAAAAGCAAGGGCAAGGTCAACGTTTCCGTTTAACGCGTTTAATAACGGAACACGTTAAGAAACGAGAAATGCATGAAGGAAAAAAAAAAAAAATCCAAAATTTACTCCAACCCAATTCAACACGTGACTTGATGATGCATCAAAATAACTTGGATTAATGCCTTCACTAAACCTTTCCACATATCACAATCTTTTTAATTGGAGATTTTGCCAAACGGGAATGAATCATGCATTTAGCCAAATACCAGCTTCACCTTAGCCGGGCATTCGCAGCCGCTCAAAACAAAAACAAAATCATTAATTTTTTATCTCTCTATAACAAATAAGTAGTAGTATCCATCTCCAAAATCAGAGATTCATCAAAATATCTGGCCATCCCGGTACAGAGTTCAAATCTTTGGCACTGTATGTAACTTCGGCCATCCATGCATTTATTCATAAGGTCCGTAGAGAGTGAGCTTTGTCAAAGTACTTTGGATTGAAGGGGAAAGTCCCTTACGGGCGAAACCTCTCCCACTAGTCACGACAAGGTCCCTCGTGCCAATGAGATATAAATCAGGGATGTGCACGAAGTGATAGAGGATTGACGGAGAGGACGCTACGGGGGACAATGGCCGTTTGGAGTGAACCAACCATTGAGAGCCTTCGTTCTACACTCGATGGGTTTCGAACCTCCGCCTGTCGTTGAAATTAACCAAATGTCACGTCAATCTTACCAGCTCGCCTATGCCCCTGGGGGCACTTTGTCAAAGTACTAATATATAAAGAAGCCAGCAGGCTGATGTTGTTAAGAATCACGACGGCAAAAGAAGAAACTACCGCTACTACCGAGTAATATACAACCAGAACAAGACATTCATGGACGACCAAGCAAATGCTACTCCAGCTACCGGCTGTGGCTGTGGTCCAATTAATACCAACCAATCAGTTATTAATTCAAAAATACTCCTCCCACTTTCATTTCAGACCCTTCAATTAACTAGGTGGACCATCATCATTAACGACCCGAATACCATAATTCAATGACAAGCCAACCAAAAAGATACTGTTCAAAGCCAACTGTAAAGCTTCTTTTGCAATTCCATTGACCGTAAAGCTTTCAAAATGCAGATGTCAGAAGCTAAATAATGCTATTGCTTAACCTATTAAAGTTGGGAAGACTCAGGATAACCATCAGTGCCTTGCAACTTTACGTTAAAACGCAACTAGTAGTATGCAAGCTAGAAACGGAGAGCAGACTATTTTTACTGCTCGAAAGGTTCGCCACACAACACAACCAAGGGCAGACCCACAGCTATGGAATCCACTTCTCCACCTGAAAAAAAGCAACTAGTAGGATGCAAAGCTAGAAACGGAGAGCGGACTATTTTTACTGCTCGAAAGGTTCGCCCCACAACACAAACAAGGGCAGACCCATCACCAATGGAATCCACTTCTCCACTTCCCCAAAATTCAAGTCACAACAGAATGGGATTTTAGTTTCACAATGATCTTATATGCCGGTGCATGTTTTATTAGGGAGTCTTAATAATTGACGCAGAGGCACCCCTATTGAGAAACATCATCTTCAAATAGATTTTTTCAGGAAACAAAAAAAAGATCCTTCTGACATCTAAACCACAAGAATGGAAAATGATAGCTGCCCCCAAAAGAGCTCCTCACCCACACCACTTGCTATGAGTTTGTCTCCAACAAAATCATTACCCAAGAAAAGAAACAAGACTTTCAGGAAAATCAAAGGGAAAGAATTTTCAAATCTAGTCATGACCTCGTGGCTTTTTAGGAAGTATCAAGAAGATTACTGTACTCTTGAGAATAAAGCTTCCAGAAGACAAGTTGAAATCTCTGAATTATCAGAAATTTGCATGTGAATTCTTCCGTCCTCAAGTTATGAAGACCATCCATAGAAATAAATAATAAAAGCCTCATTCAAGGCATTTAATTCCTTTGAGAAAAAGGAGAATTTAATACCATCGAAAGTCCAAATATCAGAATGATCATGAATCTCTAAAATAAGGAACAATCAGACCTAAAAACGGCTGGAAATTATCAAAAGCCCACAGAATATAGAGGGGCTAAATACTTGCCACAAGTAGCATTTTTCAATTGAAACCCAAACTACATGAAACATAACAAGAGCTCACAACATCTAACGTATAATAAACTACTCATTGTCGTTCTTTGGAGCTTCCTTGATCTCCTCAGTACCATCATCCTATACCACAAACAAATGTAAATTCAATCAGCCATATAAACCTGATTGAGCTCAATTCACAAATTCAGAAATAGGAAGCAGATGAGTTACCTGCATATCTGAAGTCCACAAGGTTAGATTATCACGAAGTAGCTGCATTATCAAAGTGCTGTCCTTGTAAGATTCCTCCCCAAGTGTGTCCAGCTCAGCAATTGCTTCGTCAAAAGCCTAGATATGCAAAGTAAAGAGTAAGAACCAGTAGGATGGAAGAAATCATATATTCTTCAAACCTTTTCTTTTACCACAGAATATGCTAAAAAATGAATCACAAACCTGTTTTGCGAGACCACATGCACGATCAGGGGAGTTCAAAATCTCATAGTAGAACACTGAGAAATTGAGAGCAAGTCCTAGCCGGATGGGGTGAGTGGGAGCTAATTCAGCATTTGCAATATCCTGTAAATAGTTTAGCCATACAGCAGCTTGGAAAATTTTCACTCAAAGACATCGAAATTATGATATCATGAATTTCCATCATTGTCAACATTCACCATTGGAATCCAATCAATAACTAACCAAATACATCTGAATTACAAGCATTAACGATCCGTTCAGATTTCTAATACTAACAGTAAAAAGAATAACCTCATTTGTCCTAATTTTTGCCATTAGATTAGGTGAATCTTAATTATACGACTAAGTCATGAAAAATGTCGACAAAGAAATAACTGAAATTTATAAAAAAGAAAAAAAAAATTGAGTGGAGAAAAAAAAAATTTTAAATAACCGAAAGAAGAAGAAGAAGAAACCTGGGCCGCCTTGTAAGCCGAAAGAGTATTCTCGGCGGCTTCCTTTCTCTCGGCTCCAGTCTTGAACTCAGCCAAATAACGATGATAGTCTCCCTTCATCTTCAGATAAAACACCTTGGAATCTCCAGAGGAAGCCGAGCCTATAAGCTTGGTATCAAGCAGTTTCAAAATGCCATCGCAGATCGAGGAAAGCTCGGCCTCGATTTTAGATCTGTAACTCTTTATGGTAGCAACATGTCCTTCGTTGCCACGGCTCTCCTCCTTCTGCTCGATCGATGAGATAATTCGCCAGGAGGCTCTTCGAGCACCGATTACGTTCTTATAAGCCACCGAAAGGAGGTTGCGCTCCTCCACTGTCAACTCTTCGCCGCCTTCTGCGGCGGTGACCACTTTTTCCATGAATTCAACCATTTCCTCATATCGCTCAGCTTGCTCGGCTAACTTTGCTTTGTAGACACTCTCTTCGCGCAGGGACGCCATTGATATCTCACACAGAGAAGAGAGAGATGCACAGAGAGTCTTTTCTTTTAGAGAGAGAAAGTGTGGGTGAGGGGAGTGACGGAGTGGAGAAATTAGAAAATGACGAACCGGTTCTTGGATTCTCCAAACTCTGATCCTTTTAAAAATTCAATTTGATTTTTCCCCATTGTGTTTGGAAAAAAATATATTTATTATCTTGACAATGGACTGGGCTTGCAGATGTCTCTGCCTCGGGGTGTCTGAAACCCATTCTGAGTTGGTTGTGGGCGCAATAGTTTGTATATTGAGTCCAAATCATATGTTCCATTGCCCAACGGTTTTCATAGTCCGAATTTGAAAAAAAAGTTGGGATTAAACCAAGCCATACTTTCCTGGAGAAGCTGCCTAATTTTTTAGACAATTTTCAAGCTGTAGATGCTTTCCTAGGCCCTTTTAAAAATAGCTGCTTTGCAAGAAACTATGCAAGACTAAAATCCTCATGGTAAGACTATGGCCGAGTAATTGGATGTTTTAAGAATCCTACCTTTGATCAGTTTTATATTTTAGATCTTAACTTCTTCTTTTTTTTTATAATGTTGGCTCTCGAACAAATTATTATTGAACAATTTAGTCATTTGAATCCTATTCTTTAAAAAAACCATTGAAAAAGTTTAATCAACGACATTTTGATCAAATTAACAGGGGCAAATTCAATATTACTATTCAATTTATCAAAAACGAGTATTAACTGAAATTTTATTAAGTTAAATTCATATTTTTGGCCCAACTAAATCCATTTCTTATAGAGGCAGAAACCAAAATATAGCTTAACAGGATTTTGGTTAATATATGTTTCTAACCAATTGAATGACATAGTACTGAATTTGCCCCCTATTAATTTAGTCAGGTGGTTGTTGACGTGGTGTTTCCAAAAAATCTGATTAGAAGGACCAAGTTGTCTAATGATAATTTGTTTGAGGACTAACACAGTACAAAAAAAAAAAAAAAAGTTATGGACCAAATTGTAAAATTGACAAAATATTAGGTCCTTAAATGTCCAATTATTCTACTATGGGGCAATTTTATTTTAGTGTCAAAATGGATAATCGTTTTAAAATTTGGCCACACTTTTAAGTTATATAAATTTTAACCAAGAGAATATTTTTTTTGAATCATCCTAACCTTGGAATAGATGGGATACACGAAACAACCTTGTCAACCCATACCTACCCATATAAAAAATCAAAAGTAGGGGTTGTTGGTTGAAATTTAACTCCAAATGCTCCATACAGAAAGCCAAATGTACGGGCTGTTGGTTATACTTTTGGAGGTTATTCTGAGACTGTCTATGTGTTGTGTATGTTATCCTTAATAATTTTATATCTTATGGATGGTTTCATTGCTTGTATGAGTTGTTCATTGACTTTGTTCGAGTTGTTTATTAAATTCATCTTTGATAATTTGGTTGTTCATTGACTGTGTACAGGTTGTATCCATCTAACAAAGATTTAAAGATTAAAGGATTGCGAGAGAGTTTGTCCTAAAATTATTTTTAATATTCATATTAAGTTTTAATTTGATTGTCTTGTGGATATTAAGTTTGAATCTGGTCTTGTTATTATGCAATAAATATATATCTATATTTATTTATATAAAAGGAATGTTCATAGGATAAAGTGCATTAATTGGCAATCAACAACTCGTAACCTTTTAGAAAATAATTTGAATAAGTTATTCAAACAACCCATATTATCTTTAAACAACATGTAACCCTTTAAAAATAACTTGCATAAGTTAAGAGACAACTCATATCACATCTAAAAAATTATTTTATACTTCAAACTCGAGTAATTTATGCATAATGTTTGATCTAAAGTTCCATTTTACATTTACATGAAACAATAAATACATATAGGAAGAATTTTCATTCAATCATTGCTGAGATGTTAGCTCAGATGTTAAGAGAGTCATATAACATTGAAGTTGTATCTTTTTTCCATGGCAATCCATCTTGACACATTCTTTCACTATCTTCATCAAACCAAGATGGGTCAAATCAGATCATAGATTTGTACCATTTTCTTATTTCTTACCAAACGTTAAATATAATTGAACCACTTTTGATACCTGAAATTGAAACAAGACTAGAATTAACAAACATTTAACTAAACAATCCATATAATTTTGCAACAACTCATAAGGCTTTTGAAAAATCCATACAATTTTGAAATAATCCATACAACCAGATCAATACATAAATTCCACAAAAACAAACTGACAGTATAATTCATAAAGCTTACAGACAACCTAGACCACAAGTCAAACAACTTGTAACACTTATGAGTAACAACCCGTATAATAGGAAAAACAACCCGTAAAGTTTATAAACAATCCATAAAACTTTAAAATTACATGAAAATGTCCATAACATGAACAAAAATAAACTGGCAGTATCATTCATAAAGCTTACAAACAACCCATACCACTTTCTAAATAACTCGTAACACTTAAAAGTAATAACCTGTACCACTTTTGCAAACAACTCGTATTACTTCAAAATAACCAGTAAAGTATGAAACATAGAAACTGTATCGAAAATAAAATTTTCTACAAAAAAAATTCAATTCTTTGTAAAGAAAAGAGAAGAAAAATCAGATTTTTTTAAAAAAGCATAAAACAAAATGAACAGAAACCAGGGTTTGTTGTTGTGAGGCATGCACAACCAAGAAAACAAAAAAAAAAAGGGTGAAACCTTTTAAAACCCTATTTTGATAATATATACTCAAAACAAAACAAAACCATTTAATTTTTAAGATGAAAACCAACCTTCTTCCCTTCACGAGATTCGATCTTTATAAAGAAAAGAGAAGCAAAATCAAATCATACCACCTTTTAAACAACTTGTAACACTCACAGATAACAACCCGTACAGTAGGGAACAAAGAAAATGCATCAAAAATAACATTTTCTACCAAAAAGATTATATCTTTGTTAAATAAAAAGAAGAAAAAAATTTATAGAAAAAATAAAACAATGTGAACGGAAGCCAAGGAAGGTTGTTGGGAGTCATCTACAGCCAAGAAAACAAAAAACAAATGGAACCTTTCCATACTCTAAATTCATAATATAACTCAAAACACAAAAAATAAAGACACTCATTCATTTTATAAGATGAAAACCAACCTTTTTTCCATAAAGATGCAAACTTTGCAAAGATAAGTGGAGAAACATTAGAATTTTTTTCAAGCTGAAGAGCGAATCGAGGCAGCCCGAGGGAGGGGATAGGAGGGGATATGGGTTTTGAACAATCTGATGTTGTGGATGGTTTTTGGTTTTTTGTTTTGGCATAGGAAGGGTAACTAGATCATTTCACGGACATGTTCTGAAAATTTTAAAGAGATGGTTATTTTTTAAAATGAGATAACCATAGTGACTATCTCATGCAATTTCCTCTAATACTATTGTTCAAAGATAACCATGAATGTCTGCTTTAATACCTTGGCTTCGGATGAGGATCTTCTAAATCATTTTTTACAATATTAGTGAAAATTATATTACTCTCCCTTTACTCTTTACTAAATATAAGTCATTATCCGTCATTTTTTAAAAAATTAAAGTAATATATATTTTTTAAAATGTCCCGATCTATATGCTAATCAAACTAACAACATATAGGGAAAAGAAAGTGACAAGGGTAATATAGAAGAAACACCTTCAAATACCTAATTAACTAACAATAATGACTTATAATGAGTGAAAAGAATGTTAGTTAAAATAACTTATATTTAGTGACGAAGAGAGTAGTGTTTTTTAATTTTTTACAGGTATATTTTTTAAATTCAATCTGAAAGGATAAATTGAATTTATAGTTACGTAATTTTTCTAAGAATATTTTTATTTTTGTTGATGGTATAGAATACGAAATAAAAATTTTAAAGCTATTGGACTTCATGTTTTCAAACTAAGGGATAATGATGCATTTATGAATTAAACAAGCATCCTCCCCATCATTTATTAAGATCACAATTTTATCTAGTGAATTATACTTATTTATCAAAATATTACTGTTGGGGTTCAAAAATGAATTTCGGATCACCCCAAAATCGTGATGACGTAATGATTGCAACTTGGGAAGAAAGTAGAGATAGTCACTGGAGGTGGGCTGTGCCCGGGGAAGAGCTCCAATGCCTAAGTCAGTATTTCGAGAGTATTCAAGTGTAATTAATTTTCAAAAAGCCTATCCTCTCTGTCCGTAGACTAATTATGATTTGATTATATAGAAACGAATCAATTACCTCTTTGATTAGGACTATGCTTTTACGCAACAGTAGGCAATTAATATAGTTGTGATATCATGGAATCTCACCAACTGCTCCTGGAATTGTGGAGTTTCCCTTCGTTTTGATATCTTGCCATTCACGCTCTATTGAGAGATAGAACTTGCTAACCAATCTCTAGACCTACTTCGGGACCTGTCCGTGGATGTCGAGAGTCTCGACCGTCTCTTTTGGGAGGTAGGGTCAAGTGATCGTAGGCTTATAGGGGTTGCTAGGAGTCATGCATTGTTGGTCATAGCATAGAAGATGTATGAGACGAGTTGGGAGTTACTGGGTTGTGGTTCGAGGTCTGGCGGTACCTCTCTTGAGCCCATTTAGGAGGTTGGTGACCTTGAAGGTTGGTGGTAACAGGTCGCTACTCACTTGTCCTTGTTGACTTTGTGATTATGAGTTTCATGTATTGAAGGTTGAGGCCTTGGACCCATTTGGGTTGACTTTTATTCAGGTCCTGCCCGTTTATGTTGACTTGTCCAGGACATACCTGTTTCTCCCATCATTACCCCCCTCTGGGACGTACCTTTAGGCCCAGCGAGCTTGGAGGTCGTGGTGCCTAAACTACTATCTTGAAGTTGTGACCTTTGAGACGTTGCGCTGTTCATTTTGCAACGACTAGCTTTGGGGTACCTTGCCATTCTTGTTTCTAGTTGAGAGCTACAAGTTTACGAAAAACTATCCGGCCTTAGGCTATGTGTTAGGAGTTGCTTACACTTGGTCGAGGCATGGAAGGTATAGAAGACAGATTGGGAGATATCAAGTAGTAGGTCGAGGTCTGATGGTACATCTTCTGTGCTCATGTTGTAGGTTTGGGACCTAGGAGGTTGGTGGTGGCAGGTCGCTATCCTCCTATCCTTGTTGACTTCTTAAGTCTGACTTTCAGGTATTAAGAATTACCATTTCCAAGTTGGGGGGTCTAACTTTCAGGTATTAGGAATTGCTATCTTCAAGTCAGGACACTTGAAACATTGAGCCATTTCACTCTGTAATGGCTATTTTTGGATTTTGGATTGAGCTTGCCTCTTCAATTTTGGGAAGCTAAATCATCCAACTCTAGGAAACTGATCCTCCTATTTTCAAAAAATTGCTTCATATCAGTTTCAAAGAGTAATGACCCGTGCCAGATTTGGAAAGGTCTCCCCGTTTTGATTTTGGAAGGTTGCTAAGCCTCGGTTTCAAAGAGTAACGACCCATCCCTGATTTGGAAAGGTTGCCGCGCTTGGTAGCCCAAGAGACTCCTTATCCTGTATAAATTAGAAGTCTTCAACTCTTAGAACTTACTCAAATTTTCAAACAACTTGTGAGAAAAATAGTCTCTGTTTTCTCCTTTTCTCTGTTCGATCAAGCCAGTTACTCAGGACTATTTCCCTTCTAATCTAAAGGATCTTTACTGAGTGAATGTTCTTCCCTTTTACCTTCAAAGAACTTCATCTTTTTCTAGCAAACCGAGATGTATACTGTATCGACTTCAACGTCTTCTGCGTCTAATACTCCATCCCTCCATTCTGGAGGGGTAGCTCCCTCCCCTTCTCTTGCTAATTTGGAGAATGGGGTTTTCTATTCGCCTTATGTTTCCGTCATGTCAGGAGTGAAACTTATGAGCTCTCTAAAATAGAAGCTTATTCTATGTCTTCTTCTTTAGACCCTGTTGGTATTTTTGACCTCAGTGGGGAGATGGGGCTGGAGAAAGGTGAAATAGTCACTACTGTGGAGGACAAGCGCCCTTACAATAAGCGCAATGGACATATAGTCTTTTATCTTTCCAGCCTCAAGAAAGGCATCCTCCTTCCTTTCATTCACCCTTTGTTCCTTGATATTGCCCACTTTTGGGGTATTCCTTTAGCTCAAATCGTCCCAAACTCCCTTCGAATCGTGGTCGCTTTTATAGCGATTTGCCATCTTTACAGAGTTCCAGTCTCCCTGGTGCTTTTTAGGGGTTGGTATCTCCTCAACCTCTAAAGCCTCCAAGGGGTATCTTTAGTTTATCCCCCGGTACAAATTAGTCGAGTCCTTTCCAATCCTCCGTAGATTAGTGGAAGCCTTTCTTCTTTTTTGCCCGTCTTCCAAACCACTTAGTTCGATCAGAGCCTTATCCAGACTGGAACTTGAACCGCACCGTTTTCAATGAGCTCCCTATTTTGTCTATTGAGCAGTTGAAGAATAGGGATTTTTTGATTGACCCGGCTAGGTATGATAGGGTCAAGGTCGGGTGTACTAACCCAACCTGGCCTGCATCTTTCCTTCGTCCTGTTGGGCTAGGGAGCCTAGCAGAGCTCGACCTCCCTTCGGTCAAGGGAGCTTTTCCATCTCTAATTGACTTTTGCTTTTAATTGCTCATGATTTTATACTGACACCTCTCTCTTTTTGGTCATGGTAGAAATGAGGACCACATCCTGGATTTTCAAGTCTGCACCTTCTAGTGGGGTTCGGGGAACTGCCAGTGCTTCTTCTGCTACTGCACCTGCTGCTAACAATCCTGTTCCCCAAGGCAAATGGAGACAGGTTGTAGCTGAGAGGACTTTGGGTGCATTCCATCTTCATCCTCTTCACCTTCTTCTCAACCAGCTAAAAGGATTCCTCTGAGTTTTGTTGCTAAGGGGAAGACTCCAACAACCTCGAAGTCCAAACCTGAGTTCTCGGGCTGCCCCATTGAAGAGGTCGTAGGCACTTTTAAAAAGTTGTTGGGTGCTGCCCTGGCCTCTCATTCCGCTAAGGGGACTGTGAGATGGATTCCTGATCTCGCCATGGAGTCTTCTGACTCTTTACTCCAATAGCCCCACTCCCAGTCCTTCCTGATGGAGTGCACTCCTTTTGTTGACCGAGAAATTTACTGACAATTGACTCATGAGGAGATTGACAAATTTGATGCTTCCCTAAATATTGCAGTGAGTTCCCGCAACCTTCTGCAAACTTGCAATTGACGTTGTCTCATTTTGATTTTGATATTGACCTCTTTTTTTGTTTTGTAGAATCACATCCTCCTTGGCACGCTCCTAAGGAGGCAAGCCGAGAAGGCCAAAGAGGATCAGGAGTTCGCCTCTCTTATTTATAAGCTCCAAGACGCCAAGGCTTGCCTTGGAAAGGAAAATGTTGAGCTTGTGGTTTCTACCAGGGAAGCCAAAATCTCCGTTGACAAGTCAACTAGACTTCTCTCTGAGTGCAGAACGGAGATTGATGAAACTAGAGCTAACAGCCTAGCCATGTCTGAGAATCTGGACTCAGCTCATAAGAGAGTTTTTGAACTAATTGACTTTGGCACCCAGTAAAAGGAGCGCATTGAAGAGCTTCAAGCCAAACTAGAGGAGTTCCAAGGCCTCTGTGATAAAAATGGCAACCTTAGCATGACGAAGCTTGAGTAGATCCCTGAATTCCAACAGTATGTGAAGGCTTTGATGCGGCCTCAAATGATGGGGTTATATGTTAAGGTAATAGACAACCTCAAAAAGTTTTACCCAGATATGAAGACCGACCTTGAGTTTGATGCCATACTTTACCATCCAAAGTGCTCACTCCTCTTCCTTGGGATCGAGACAATCCAAATCAAGCTTCTCAAGAGGAGGTCATAGCTGTTGTGGTCCTAGCTCAAGTTGGCCAAGTTGGTGAGGGCTTTTCGGGAAGGGAAAAGTGCTCGTGGAGGTAGCCTTGGAGGTCGAAGTCTTAGAGAGGGAAGTTTTGGATGTCACTCCTCAAGCCATGATATCTCTTGAAGGTATTCCCATGTTTTGCAGTGTAGATTCATTTCGGGGTACCTATTTTGGAGAAGGTACTTGACCTTTTCCAAGTTACTTGTCCTTCTCCTATGTAGCCTTTTATGTGACCACATTGTTTTCTATTTGCAGGCAATTCTAGTGCTGGTGGGGAGAAGACAACTGCTGAAGAGGGGGTTCCCCCGAGCAGCTCTAAGCCAATCAACATCCCAGAGGATGAGGATGATGAAGATGATGTTTCTCTAGTCTACCTTCAACCAAAGAAGTGATTTTGTAATAGAATAGAACTTTGAGTATTCAACTCTTTCGTTTTTTGCACTTGTACTGAATATTTCAAAGGTTTGTTTGTTTCCTCTGCTCTTATAACAGCTTTATTTTTTCTCAATATCTCGTATTTTACATTTGCATTCTAAACTTGCATAGTGCACTAAGCTGTTTTTAGCACTAAGGCAATCAAAATAGAAACAACATCCTCATAAACTTTAAAACACTTATCTTTTATTCGTGCTTTACTCAAACTAAGCTAAGGGAATTGCTAAGGTCTCATTGCATTTCAGCGAGGTCCTCTAGGATAATGTCTAGTTGAATTAATAAGTCTGCGAGGTCTACAATGTCTGAGTAGTTTTAGGCATAGAATTTCTTTAGATGAAAAATGTTCCAAGGTCTTAGGAGTTGTCTTCCTTCGAGATCAGCGAGCTTGTAGCTCCCTCCTTTGTGGACTTCTTGGACTATATAAGATCCTTCCTAGCTTTCTTGTAGCTTGGTTAGTTGACCTTGTTTGCCAATATCTAACCTTTTGAAGACCATTTCTCCAACTGCAAAATGCCTTGTTTTCACCTTTTTGTTGAAAAAATTTGTGACTTGCCTTTTGTAGCTTCTATCACCTTCCTTTGCTTTGTTTCTAACCTCTTTGAGGAAGTCAAGGTCTGCCCTTGTCTCCCCCTCGTTTAAGACTGGATTGTATTCAATCAGTCTTAGAGACTTCATTCTGACCTCGACTGGCATTATTGCCTTGACACCAATAATGCTTCCCCAGTAGTTTTTCTAGGTGTTGTTTGTATGCCCATAGGATGCTTGGAATTTCTTCTGGCCATGCAAGTCTGCAATCCTTTTTCTCGAGCTCGGTGAGCCTTTTCTTGAGTCCTTTTAGAATGGATCTGCTTGTGACCTTAGCGAGCCCATTAGCTTGGGGATGAGCTACAGAGGTTAGCCTCTGTTCAATGTTCAAATTTTCACAGAATGTTTTGAATAGGTAGCCAACAAATTGTCTTCCATTATCTGAAATTATAGCTCGGGGAATCAAGAACCTACACCCAATGTTTCTCTAGACAAAAGACTGGACTTTTGGTTATGAGATGGTTGGCATTGGTTATGCTTCAACCCATCTGGTGAAGTATTCCATAGCAATAATTATTAACTGAACAACCCCGATTCCTTTCGAGAATTGTCCTAGAATGTCAATACCCCAAATATGAAAAGGTACTTACGCATTGATGGATTGATGCCTCGTCGATGGCACATGTGATTGTTCTTGTGCAACTGGCAGCTCATGCATTTCTGTATGGTCTTCTCAACATCTAAGATCATTGATGGCCAATAATACCCTGTTCTTAGTATTTTCTTGGCAACTGTCTTTGCTCCTATGTGTGATCCACATATTCCACCGTGTACCTCTTCAATGACGTATTGTCCTTCTTCTTGACTTAGACATTTGAGTAATGGCCAAGTATATGACTTGCTGTATACCTCGTCATCTCCTATCAGGACGTAGCAAGGTGACCATTTTCACACTTGGCGAGCTTCTTTGGGGTCTTGTGGGAGGTCGCCATCTTTGAGGAATTTGTAGATTGGATATCTCCAGTCTACTTGATCCTTTATGAGCAAGCTCTCATCATGGTTTTGGCATGGAGAGTATAATTGTTCCACCAGTAGCTCTGCATTTGTCTCAGCTATTTCTTTGTAAATTTTTGATAGTGTGTTTGCCTTTGCATTTTGTTCTCTAGGTATTTGCTCGATGAGGAAATGCTGAAGTTTAGACATGATATCCCTTACTTTTTTTAGATATTTGATCATGCTATCCTCTCCAGATTTGTATTCTCCAGCGACCTAGCGAAGTATGACCTATGAATCTGTTTTAACATGGAATTTTTGCATTTTAAGAGCTTTTATAAGTCATAGACTAACTAAGAGAGCTTCATATCCCAATTCATTATGCGAGGTTGGGAAATTTTACTTCACAGAGTAATTCTCACTCCCTTAGGCCTGATCAGTATTATTCCTGCACCTGAATTTTCTTTTTCCGTAGAACCATTTGTATACATTGTCCAGAAATTACTTTCACAGGTGCTTGTGGGCTCTAGTGGAGCCCTTATGCATTCTTCTACAAAGTTTGAGAGAGCTTAACCTTTGATTCCTTTCCTTGGCTTAAATTTAATTTGATATCCAGAGAGTTCGAGAGACCGCTTCATTATCTTTCCTGATAGCTCGGGTTTGGCTAGAGCTTACTTTAGCTGTAAATTGGTTAATACTCTTATTGGGTAAGCATCAAAATACGGCTTTAATTTCCTTGAGGTTACAATAATGAGGTACAAAAATTTTTCAAGGTCCGAATATCTAACTTTGGGACCTTTGAGCAATCGGCTTACATAATAGATGGGGAATTGTAAACCTGACCTTTCTACCGATAGCACTGAGCTAACTGCCTTTTCTATTGCAGTGAGGTACATCAGGATCTCCTCCCCCGACCTTAGAGAGACAAGCTGAGGTGGTTTTCCCATGAACTCTTTTAGCTTGTCAAAAGCTGCTTGACAATCCTTGGTCCACTGGAAGTCTTTTGACTTTTTGTTGACCTCATAGAATTTCTCTCATGTGTCTGCCATTTTGCTGATAAAGTGCCCAAGTGCTGCCTTCTTTCCTGTTAAGCTTTGGACTTCTTTGATGTTCCGAGGGGGTTCCATGTCTATTAGTGCCTTGATTTTGTCCGGATTGGCATCAATGCCCTGTTCTAATATCATGAAGCCCAAGAATTTCCCTGCTGAAACTCCAAATGTGCATCTTTCTGGGTTTAGCTTCATGTCAGCAGCCTTCAGGGTCTGGAAAGTCACCTTGATGTTGTCAATAAAATCTTCAGAGGTCTTGGACTTGATTACAATGTTGTCTACGTAGACCTCCATGTTCCTCCCAAGCTGATTCTTGATACCTTATGCACAGCTTACCGGAATTCTGCCCTTGCATTCTTCAGATCGAATGGCATTTTTGTACAATAGTACGTCTCAACCTCTATGATGAATGAGGTCTTTTCCATGTCTTCTCCTGCCATTAGGATCTAGTGGTAACCCTTATATGCATCCAGGAAGCACAACCACTGATATCCAACTGTTGTGTCCACCATTTGATCGATGCTTAGGAGTGGGTAGGAGTCCTTCTGACAATATTTGTTCAGCGTGGTGAAATCGACACGTATCCTCCATGACCCTTCTCTTTTTGGGACCACAATTGGATTGGCCAGCCATTCTTGGTACACCACCTCTTTTAGAATCCCTACGTCAAGAAGAACTTGGACTTCTCGAGCTATAACCTTGTTTGCTAGAGGACAAAGGTCGTTTTATTCTACTTCACTGACTTGATCCTTGGTTTGAGGCCAATCTTGTGTTCTGCAATTTTCGGTCTACCCCCTCGAGGTCGCTAGGTTGCCAGGCGAAGACTTTTAGGTACTCTTGAAGGGAGTCCACGACCTTCCCTTCGATTTTAGGAGGTTGCAACTTTCTTACGCAGAGCTGGATAAGGAGAATAACCAAGGGAAACAGGGGCCAGTTACACCAGCCAAGCCCACGACGAGTAGTCTGCATAGGTCCAAGCGACTGCAGGGAATACGGGTCTGATTCGGCTTTTTCGATGTTGTTGGGCATGATTCCCGAGGCAACTGGCCCGGGCTCAGATTGGGCTCAAATTTAACTGGTTGACCCGAAACGGCCATCCGAAGTCGTCTTGATGGAGTTTCAAGCGTTTTTGTGTTTTTAGAGGCATTTTCTTAATTTATTATTTTTTGGGGTTTTTTTGTAATTTCGTTATTCTTTTCTGAATAAGCCTAGGTTTGATTTTCCCAAAAGTTTTAGGTTTTGATTAGGTTATTTAAGGGTGACTTCTCTTTTGAAGAGGTAGCTTTTGTTGTTTTGACGTTATTTAATAAGATTTCTCTTTTCCAATTTTCTCAGGAACATTGTCGTTTTGTTCTTGAATTTCTTTTCCTACGACAACTTTCGAGTAAAGTTTATTACAGGGAAGAATTATCGGCCTTCCATAATTACGTCTGCTTCAATTAGTATCAGAGATGAGATCTGAGATGTCAGGAGGGAATGTAGATCCGACCGTAGCTGCGATTTTGGAAGAATTGCACAGAGGTCGAGAATCACAAGCGAAGGAGAGGGAAGATCATGATCGAGCTATGCAGTGGATCTTGGAGAATCAAAACCAACAAATGCAGATTTTGAATCGGATAATGCAGCAGTTGGTAGTGAACGAACGACTTGCATAAGAAGAACCCGTCGGAAGGCAAGAGGAACAAGGGGGTGATGTTGATGAGGAATTCAAACTGCCAGCGAGAGAATTGCTACCTAGGGCTTTCCCAAGGGGCGGAAACGGCCGCAGAAATTAGCCCCCTAGGGTTTTAGATCTATAGCCGTATGTTCCACGATGGGATGTTGTGTTTAAGCTGCAAGTTCATGAATTCACTGGATGTCTAGCACTAGAAGAATTTCTGGATTGGATGAGTGTCGTGGACGAAATCTTCACGTTAAAAGAGGTCTCGGCCAACAAGAAGGTAGCATTGGTGGTAATTCAGTTTAAGGACAGGGCTGCGGCGTGGTGGCAATCCTTTAGATATTAGCACTATCTGGACGGACTTCCTCTCATGGATGCTTGGTTAGAACTGAAAAGGCAGATTCGCCTTGAATTTTTACCTTTCAATTATCGCTAGACACTTTTTCAGAATTTGTAGAGGTTGACGCAGGGTGCAAGTAATGTAGAGGAATACACGTTGGAATTCTATTGGATGGTCACAAGGAATAAACTTCGTGAGACGCAAAAGCAACTCGTGGCACGTTACTTGCATGGCCTTCGATCAGCAATACAGGATGCCTTGCAGGTATACATCTTCGAGAACATCACCAAAGCGTAGACGAAGGCTAAAGTGATGGAAAAGATCTTGGCTAAGGTTGGCAGAAGAAGTACAACATTCGGCAGAGGGTTTTCCGACCCTCCCCGAAACACAACAGCAGTCAATCCTTCTTCGTCCAGAGCTTTTATTCCATCCACTAAACAGGGGCGAATAGCAATGCAACCGAATCAGGGATCGGGGTAAGTTCAAAACCGTCCACCAACTAATAAGGCGAATGTCGTTTGTCATCATTGTCAGCAGAAAGGACATTATGCCTACCAGTGTCCTAGGATTCAATCTTAGTTGTTGATCCAAGATGGCTCAGAAAGGGAATTCGAAGGAGAAGGCATTGTTGATGAGTTGGTGGAAGGCGAGGAGTGTGTGGTTGCGCCGGAGGACTTCCAAAGAGATTGCCTGGTTTTACGGTGAATTTGTTTAGCACCTAAAACTAATGAGGATTGGAAGTGTCGGAACATATTTAGCACCCGCTGCACTATTAATGGCAAGGTCTATCGAGTAAGTATAGATACGGGAAGCTATGAGAATGTGATTTTGCAAGAAGCGTACAAAAGCTTCAATTACCGACAGAACCTCACACCGAACCTCACAAGCTGGGGTGGTTGAATAAGGAGACGAAAGTTAAGGTAAATCAGAGGTGCAGAGTGGAGTTTTCGATTGGGCCGCAGTACAGCTGCATTGTTCACTGTGACGTGGTGCCTATGGACGCCGCACACTTGCTGTTCAGTAGACCTTGGCAATATAACAATAAGGTTTCGTATGATGGTTTCACTCATTACTACACGACCAATATAGGAGCTAAGAAGGTCGTGTTGATACTAACGCGAGATAGCTTTACGGAGGGAAAAAAGACCATCATCTGCTGGTCGCGTAAGGAGTTCGAAGAAGAGGTTAGGGAAGCCGAGGTATGTTTTGCTTTATTATCAACTACATTGGTGGCTATAACAGATAAGAATGAGGAAATTGCGGTGCCAGAAAGGGTGAGAGGAGTTCTGAAAGAATTTGAAGATTTGCTCCTGGAAGAGTTGCTGCCAAGCCTACCACCCATGCGTGATATACAACATCAAATTGATTTAGTCCCGAGATCCATTCTCCCGAACAAAGCCCATTATAGACTCTCTCCACAGCAACACAACGAATTGAGGTGCCAAGTAACTGAGTTGCTTGACAAGGGGTATATCCGAGAGAGTATCAGTCCCTACGCTGTACCCACTTTATTGGTGCCAAAGAAGGACGGTAGATGGAGGATATGCGTTGACAGCTGAGCCATAAACTGCATCACGGTTAAGTACCGTTTTCCTATTCCAAGACTTAATGATATGCTGGATCAGCTTAGCTGGGCGACAGGTTTTTCGAAAATTGATTTGAAGAGTGGCTACCATCAGATACGGATCAAGCCGGGTGATGAATGAAGGACAACTTTCAAAACTAATGATTGGCTTTTCAAATGGGTTGTTATGCCATTTGGTCTCTCAAACGTGCCGAGCACATTGATGAGAGTCATGAATTAGGTATTGCAACCTTTCTTGAATAGTTTTGTCGTGGTTTATTTCGATAACATACTGGTATATAGTCGGACGGAGGATGAACACTTGCAGCATTTGCGACTGATCCTGGCGACACTAAGGGAGCATAGCTTGTATGCCAATCTTAAGAAGTGTGTTTTGTTTAAGGATAGTCTAGTCTTTCTAGGGTTTGTAGTTTAGGCAAAGGGAATTCATCCTGAAGAAGCAAAAGTGCTGGCTGTCCGAGAATGACCTATACCACGAAGTGTTATGGAGCTCAGGTCCTTGTTGGGATTTATGCCCAAAAATGCTACCATTTTCTGAGAAAAAGTGTAAAATACTATAATCTAAATAAGTAATTTTTTACATATTAGCATAACATGCAATAAGG
>JAOXNR010000028.1:18718231-18739557 GCA_028571225.1 Parsonsia alboflavescens
CCCCCCCCCCCCCCCCCCCCCCCCCCCCCCCCCCCCCCCCCCCCCCCCCCCCCCCCCCCCCCCCCCCCCCCCAAGATGAGATCAAATGACATAAATTTAGGGAGGCAGAGAGTATGAGTTTTATTTTATTTTTTAAAAAAATATAACTAACGGTTAAAGAGTTAATTGAACACCTGGGGCTCTATAAGACTGTATAGCATTTATATACTAATATATAATATAATGGCCAATGTAAAGAATTAAAAAGGGCAGTACCAACTTGGTGTCAACTTGCAGTTCGGTTGGTTCAATTCTCTTCCGAAATTGGAACCATTAAAATCTCGCCATTTGTCACTTCTTCTCCAAAATCTTGACGAGTGATTGCATCCATGTAGCGTGTAATAGTAATAATTATAATATCCATGCCAGTTCACAAGCATTTGGAAATCCTATTTTTTCTCAAACCTCTTAAACACTGAAATCCCAGGGAAAAATTTTCATTGTTTGAGACATTGAAGTTGATCGGGAGTTGTAATAATAATATGGAAAGATACGAGATTCTGAAAGATATTGGTTCTGGGAATTTTGGTGTGGCGAAGCTTGTAAGAGATAGGTGGACTGGTGAGCTTTATGCTGTCAAGTATATTGAGAGAGGCCAGAAGGTATCGTCTCTGTACTCAAATGGATTTTGGTTTTGTTCTTTTTCTTGGAGTTTCTGGTTCTGTGGATTATATGTTTTATATATGTATATGGTTTCTTTGTTGTTGTTTTTTTTTTTTTTAGATTGATGAACATGTGCAGAGGGAGATCATGAATCACAGGTCTTTGAAGCATCCCAATATAATTAGATTCAAGGAGGTAAATTATATAATGAAGTGATCAGACCATTCTTTCTTGGAGAAGTAAAGAACAGAGTTTCATTTTCAATTTGAGTCTTGAAAGAGATTAATTATATAACTATGACCATCATCAACATCATTTTGCCCTGCAGTAGGAAAAAGTTTTTTCCTTTCCTCCTTTTTCTTAATTTCTTGGGAGGACTTTTGTTCCTGGTTTTCTTTCTTCTGCTTCATCCTTTCTGGTTGGCTCAAAAAGTCACCTGAATATATAATACTTGGAATAACAACCTCGCCCTGATTCTGTATAAAGAATCTTTCTACGTGTTGAAAACTACACTGCATTGAAGAACCAATCGTCTGTTTTAGATTGAGGATCAAGGCTAACTTGGCCTGTGTCATTCATTATATATTGGGCTTTTCGTCTGAATCTTGGATAAACTTTGAATTAACTTCAGTTTCAAATTCTGCAATTTCTTACTGCTTTCAAGGATAGAGGGATGAAATCCTCTGCAGGAGGCAAAGTCAAAGTTTCTTTTTTTTTTTTGACAATTGTTTCTGTATATCTGCAGGTCTTCTTAACACCAATTCATCTGGCCATAGTAATGGAATACGCTTCCGGTGGTGAGCTTTTCGAAAGAATTTGCAATGCTGGTAGATTCAGCGAAGATGAGGTATCATATTTCACACAGACTAGTGAGCAAATTCTCTGTTATCCTGAGAAAGTTCAATTTTTTTAGGCCCCCTTTTAGGTTCTTCATGATAAACATTCTCAAGATCATTTCTTTTCTTCTCAGTATCCATCCTGAACCTTCTTTCACAAATGAAACTTTATTGGTTTAATCTTCAACTACTCATTTTCTGCAGGCCAGATTTTTCTTTCAACAACTGATATCAGGAGTCAGCTACTGCCATTCAATGGTAATTTAAAAACTTCTTGGTTTATCGAGATGTCGTTCCACTGTGAAACTTTTTGATGAAAATGTATTTCTGGATATGCAGCAAATTTGTCATAGAGATCTTAAGCTGGAAAATACACTCCTGGATGGAAGCACACCGCCCCGTCTCAAAATATGTGACTTTGGCTATTCTAAAGTAATGATCTTTTCCTATCCTTTTCTTTCTTTCATATACTTAGGCTAAAACCATATATTTACTGACAATTTTGAAGTTATTTTTCAGTCATCTGTATTGCATTCCCAGCCCAAATCAACCGTAGGAACACCGGCCTACATTGCACCGGAAGTTTTCTCAAGAAAGAAATATGATGGGAAGGTGAATATTTTCTTGTCTTAATTAAATTGCCTTAAGAAACAAGAAAAACTGACGTGTGATCAGCGAAAAATAAAGATTGCAGACGTTTGGTCTTGTGGGGTTACATTATATGTGATGTTAGTCGGCGCCTATCCATTCGAAGACCCGGATGATCCAAGAAATTTCAGAAAAACAATTAATGTAAGTTTAAATTAAATTAATTCATGTTCTTGTAATGCTATTAGTTTGACTTCCTATATTGTTTCTGTTTATTGCAGAGAATACTTACTGTCCAATACTCAATTCCCGATTATGTTCGAGTCACATTGGAATGTAAACATCTCTTATCCAGGATTTTTGTAGCTGATCCTGAGAAGGTCAAAATCAAGATTCTTTAGATAATGTTTTGATTTGTCTTTTAATTTGTTGTTCTTGATTGGAGTTCTAAAATAGGCCTCTTTTTTCTGCAGAGAATAACCATTCCAGAAATAAAGAAGCATTCATGGTTCTTGAAGAATTTGCCTCTGGAATTCATGGAAGGAGAAGAAGCAAGCTTGCAAGTGAACAACAATACAGAAAACCTTCCCCAAAGTAATGAAGAAGTCTTGGCCATAATACAAGAGGCAAGAAAAGCTGCGGATTTCCCCAAAGTTGGGAGCCATTTGGTTGGGGGAAGCATGGATCTTGATGACTTGGATGATGCCGATATTGATGATATAGAGACAAGTGGAGATTTTGTCTGTGCACTATGAAAAATCTGGAGGACCCAAAAGGAAAAAAAAAAAAAAAATGGGAGGGGAAAGTCAGGTTTCTAATTAGCCATGGAATCAAATGATTTTGCTTACCTAAATGATGTGAAAATGGTTGAAATTACTGTATCAAAATCTTCATAGTTCAGGGGCAGTTGACTATACTATGGTAAGCTATAAACATAGAGTTTCTTAATTTCTTTTCTTCATGCTTGTGATCTGCAGATTTCCACATATCTTTTTTTCCTTTCTTTCTTTTTTGTATTCTCAAGTCTTAATCAGAGGTCATTATAAGACATTTTATAATCAAAAATTTCAAATGGTAATCATCTATTACACCTGAGATTCCACAAATGTCTCTGTCAATTCTTAGAAAACTATAATAATCATGTGGTGCTCAATGAGATTTGTATGGATTTTGATACTAATTTAAGGGCTCAAGTTGGAGTCACTCAGGCTAGTAGATTTTTCTGTCAAATATGTGGTACAGGATCACCTCTCACAACAGAATAATATGGCTTAGCAAATTTTCCGTCTTTTATTTCATGTTGACCTTCAATAACACTTATATGTGAGTTTCAATGAAAAGAATATTAGCCCCCAGTTAATTGAACCAGCCAGGGGGTGCCCCCACTCCATGCATCTGAAACTTCTGGCGCCATATGGAATCCGACTTCACGACACTACATGGGCTTGTCAGTACCCACAACAACTTAATTTGACGATTTTTCATGACAATTATAAAAATTGCATAATTTCGTGGTCAATAATTTAATCGAAGTATCTCTCCCGTTTATTAAGAAAATACAAGTCTTAACTTTTGTACACTTGAGCTATTCAAATATGTAGACCATATAGGAACCCACTTGAGGAATGTGAAATAGTTCTAGCTCAAATTATCAAAATTTTAGAAATATAAAAAATTACAAGAACCTGTAAAAATTAAGAAAATTTAAAATTGAATCCTCTAATCATATATATTAATTTTAAGCATTGCAAACAATGCATTTTATCTTCCCTGAGTTATGGGGACACTGCAGAAACTGCCAAAAAATTTCTGATGACCAATCTTGAAAGTTGAAACCTTAACTAAACTTTTCTGCAAAATAATTAGGTCAATTATTGGAACTTCAGAGTCTATCTTCCTGTTCTGCTGATGGGATTGAATGCTTAAACAAATCAGTAACTTCAACCACCAAATTCAATAATTATTTTCTGGGATGTTCCAGTCAATTTTATTTATTTATTTATTTATTTTTGTCTCTCTGAAATTACGTTTTAAAGAATTTATTTATTAAAAAAAAAAAAAAAAAAAAAAACCTATGAGTTGGTAGTTTTTTGGCAAAACAACAGAAAATTTGTTTTTAGTTGACTTATTGGAGAAATGAAAATTGATGTAACATATGACATGTCTGTCTCTCTGTCTGAAGTGGATGATTTAGTAACGTTATCGGCTTGGTTAAAAACTGTATGGATACTTGATTCTGGATTTTCCATCCATTGAATTAAATCTAATTTTGTTTATTTGTCCTTGTAAGATCCGATATTGCATGAGATCACTATGTGCAATTGAATTCTTCAATAGAAAAAAAAAGTTCTAAAATTAAACAAATTTTATGTAAATAATAATAATAATTTAGTACGAAACATCCTGTATAGAATGTATCAAAATAAAAATATTTAGTTCGGATGATAAGGGCGTATAAAGTAGTAAACTTAAAAACATAAGTTGATTCAAATTATTAATAATTGAAAAATACAAAAATTATAATTTCAATTAGTACAAATAAAATTATATTTTATTATACATTCGCATATTTTATCGATTACATTTGCCTTCTAAATTATTATTGTATTTTTTTTTTATAATACTCTTTTCACAATGACTCTTATCTCTAAAGTTAAAATATATATTTTTTATTTACTAAAGTTTACGTTTATCTTTTTATTATTGTTAAATTTTTTCCTTTATATTATTCATCTCTGCCTTGTCTTTACTTAACTCCAAAGTTTATATTTTTATTTATTAAATTTAGACTCAATCATTGAGGGGTGAACAGGGCGTTTTCATTTTTACCTAAATTGAAACAGTAATTTTTTATTTACTCAAATCTTCATAACATTTCACAGTTACTCATATATAAAACTAATTTTTCATTCTATATCCATTTTGACTTTTAATTTTAAAAAAAAACAAAAACAAAACTTAACATTTATTCTCCTTTAACATGCATTTTCTATCTTACCCCTGAACATTCAACATATAAAACTGAACCCAACAACTTGTAAAAAATGAATTGAAAAAACTACACTAACATCATTCATTTGATTAGAAGTTTTGAAGCATAGCTAAAAAAACTGCTCAAATAATCATTCCCTTGTCGGAGAGAAAGAAAAAACCAGTTTTTATTGTATTCAATTGTTGATTTTTGTTTTCCAAAATCAATAAAATGAAGGTAGGGGGTGTTCAAAACTATATTGTTCGGTTTGTTTCTTTGTTATTTGTTTTCTTTGGTGTTTGGAAGCCTGGGTTTGTTCGTTTGTGTTGTTTATTTGGCGCATATTTAGGTAGTAGCGGGAGGAGAAAGGAAGGTGGGATTGCAGAGATTTCGGTCAAAATGAGTAAATTTCGTGTCGTAATATGTTGATTTTGAGAACCGACATTCGAGAACTGTAAAAAGTTCGAGACCTGATTTGGTGTTTGGGAAAGGATTTCGAGATAAGTCATTTCGAGACCATAGTGTGGCATTTCGAGACCAGGGTAGGGCCTTTCGAGACTTGAGTTCTGGATTTCTAAACAAGATAAGGGTATTTCCAGATTTGATTTGGATATTTTAAGACATATAAGGTTATTTCGAAAAGTATAAAGGATATTTGGAGAATTATAAAGGGTATTTCGAGATGCGTAAAGAATATTTCGAGTCTTGATTTGGATATTTCGAGACTTATTAGGGTATTTTGAGATAGATAAAGGGCATTTCCAGACAAATAGGTTTCTTCGTGTTGTTTGCAGAAATGGATTACATGAGGATTGCTGTTTACAAGAGTTCTCCAAGTGGAAGGGTGCGTGCACTAGTCGTATCATCCAGTGTAAACTATGAAAATCTTAGGAGAACTATGGCAAACTTGATGAAAATTGACTTAAACCAATTTGACATACAAATGTCAATTGCTTCTAAATTTTGTGATAAAAATATGAAATTAATAGAGATTGAAGACATGTTTGGCGTCATGTATTTGAAGGGGGAAGGGGATCCTAAAGTTGTCGTCGTGAACAAAATTCAGAGAAATTATGAGCGTGGCATCTTTGGTAATTGTTTATTCGGTCCAAATAATCATGAAAGGGTGGGATTTACTGATGCGAATGATGAAGCAAGGACATCCAAATATATTCACACAGATGATAATTATGAATATGATGAAAAATATATTCGCAGCATTGAAGCTGATGATGATGATGATGACGATGATGATAACTTCCATGATGGGATGGGATGAGGTAGGTGATTCTATTTGAGCAATTTATACTGGACCCTTATATTCACTTCGCAAACATGGTCTAGAATGACGACGAAGAGATGCATTTTTTGGAAGACGATTCTGTTCCACCAGTGGGTTTTATTGGAAAGTATGCAGTCTTTAACAATAAGAATGAATTGGCAGCAACAATCGGTGAATATTCACTCAATAACCGACTTCCATATCACGTGGTATGTTCGGATAATAGAAGATTTGAGGCACGATATAAGAACCAAAAGGATTGTACTTTCATGATATGTGCAAATTGTAGAGATAGATGCCAGATTTGGGTTATTCACAAGTTTGTATCGACTCACACATATATCCAAACTCTACAACAAAGCCAAAACAGAAGTGTAAGTTCAACAATAATTGGTCATATGTAGGCTGGTAAACTAATCGATGCGAATCACACCCCCAAAAGTGTGATTCAAGACATGTGGGAGAATTATGGTGTGAAGCTCGGATACATCAAAACCTGACGATCTTTACAGCATGCTAAAGACATAGCCTATGAAACTTTAGAAAACTCATACAAACAATTAACGTTATACCTCCATATGTTAAAGCGTGTAATGTCAGGGACGGTGACCAATATACTTATGCGAGATGAGCAGTTTCTAAGCTCATTTTGAGCACTTGGTCCTTCGATTGAGGATTTCAAGTACATGAGGCACGTAATTATCATAGATGCAACACAGTTGAAAGGTGTGTGAGGGTAAAATTTATATAATTGTTTGTGCAGATGGAAATGGGCAAACTATACCCCTTGCTTTTGGGTTTGGCGAGGAGGAGGGCAATGATTCATGGAAGTGGTTATTGAGAAAATTCTGGACTGCATATGGATTGCGAGAAAGGCATACTGCTTGCAGTGAGGACAGTATATCCCAAAGTTCCACATGCCTTTTGCTATCGACATCTGAAGGAAAACTAGAAGACGAAGTGCAAAAATCCTCAAGTTGCACTCCGTTTTAAAAATCCGGCATATGCCTATGACAAGCAAACATGTGACCTCTACTTTGGAGATAATAAAGAGATACACCCCGGAGTTCATGATTGGTTGGATGTTGAAGTAGAATGCCCAGGTTGGTCATGTACATATTGTCCAAACAATTGTTACAACTAAATGATGAACAATATCGTAGAGTCCTTCAACCACACAATCAAGAAAGCTCGGAAGTTGCCCATTGCATCTGCACATGAGTGTTTTAAGAGTTTGTGTCAGGTTTGGTTCAACAAACATAAGGAAGCAACAGCTACAATGCCAGATATTATCACCAAGTAGGCTGTGGAAAGAATTGAGGAAAAAGTTGTGAAGGTTGACCTAGAAAGGTTGCGGACTACATCCATCCGGGATAGAGAGGAATATGTCGTAGGAAATCCACCAAAGGAAGCAAATGTTCTGGTGGATATGTCATGGTCATTCATTTGACAAGGAAAAACTGAGGATGACATATGCACCTTCGATACAGCCTGTGCTCTTGCATTCGTCTTTGAATTCAACTACAGGTATGAATGATATGGTTGTCAATCCTCCCATTGGCAGAAGGTCTGTCGAAAGACCATAAGAGGCCTGCTTCCTCTCCCGAAATGAACAGTATCGTCGAAGGAAAATGTGCTCCATATGTAAGAGAAGAGGACATAATCGTACCATCCATCCAACTGCTTACAACACAGAAGCCTAACATCCCGAAGAAAATGATCCGACAGCGACTAACTTCAATCATGAAGTGTCCATATCTGATCCGAATTCCACACAATAATCATCCAGGACATATTTTGTTAACGTTAATGTCAATATCTCTATGGAGACTGTCGATTTTTATCCCAACAATATCATTGTTGAAACAGTTAATGACATGTAAATGTTATTATTTTAATAAAGATTTCCTTTGGTGGCTGTGTCAATGTCATTGTTATTTGTCAAATCAATTGAATCCATCCGTAATGTGCCTTTGGAAAATCCATACAATACTAAATATTATTATTTACATTAATATAATATACATTTGTCATTAGTATATTATTAACAAAAAAAAGAAACTAATAAGCCATTAACAAATTACTCCCCCGTAGCATGATCCATGCTATCTCATCCCTAATGCCTTGCGCTATAGAGACTGTACAAGACAAGCAGGGAATCTCCTTAACATGCCCCCTTATCAGCTGTGTCATATAACAGCAGATGTAAGCTCCCCAACTAGCATTGTCTGGCTGAATAGGGATGGAGTGCTTTGATGTGTCGAGGGTGTCAACAAAACCCCCAGTGAACCTTTGTGGCTGGGGTCATCCCGTCCTCTCATAAAAGCCAGCCTGTCAACATTGTATGGTTTCGGATCATACAATGTAATTCGAGACTTATCCAGTGAGATTCGAAGTAACACCCAGTGCGAGTGTAGGCAACAGAGCATCAATATCTATATATACAATACAAATATTAAATCAATTACTATTAAATAAATCATAATTTAAACCAAGAGTTTTGCAGAAAATGAAGTGAAATACCTCCTCTACCTCCCACCATGCTACCTCTCCTATGTTCGAGTCTCCCCCGACCCAGTCAATGACAAAGGCATCAAACTCGTATGTCCCCGGCTCCACTTAAAATGCCATGGTCTGCTCCCACGCATCTCGGAGAATGCTCTGTAATTTGAGTTAGTTAAAACATGATGTTGTAATTAGAAGTGAATGTAAAATTTAATTACGTACGTAGAAGTATGCCCAAGCGAATACGAAGCGGGTTTCGTAGGAGTAAAATGATGGGGCCTTCCTCGTCACTCTCTACAAGCCTATCATGAACTAGTCAACCTGATCGTCCTCGATGTGAAATGATATGGATATGACGTTTTTGAGGTCATCCCCGACAAATGACACGCTCCCCCCTATCACGCGCCTATGATAAAAATTTAGTTAGACTTTGAAACGGAAAAGTTATAAAATGCAAGTTAATCAAAAAAACAAAATGAATTACCTCTCTGAAACTTCGGTGTTGCAGAACGCATCCAACCATGTCTGGTCGAGGGTGTAGGGGTCCACCACGGGAGCAGGAATCTCCCTCTGCACCTCCAACACTCGAGTAGTCCTTCCACCTCTCGTCCTCGGCTTCTTCTGTGGCCTGGATTCTCAATGTGATGGGTTGAGTCGGTGTAAGGTGATTATACACCTGTGGCTAGGGCCTTGGGCTGACGTGTACAACCGAGTCCTTATTAAAATATACAAAACAATCATTAAAAATAATGAATAGTATTTTAAAAGAATTAATCGGCAAATAATTATTATAAAATTCATTAATAATAAAATGAACGAGCAACATAGACTAAAATTCTCGGATTTAAGATCCAAAATTTACCTGAATAGTCTCGGCTGGGATTATGGGAGATGTCGAGACATGAGTTGGAGCCGGAGGAACCTCTGGATCCTCTCCCCGACTAACAGGTGCATCGACCTATTATTTAAAAAAGAGAGGAACCATTTTAAAATTAAAAATTAGATAAAAAATAGTAACCGAAATGAATACTGATTTACGAAGTTAAATTTACCTGCATGGTGTTATCGCGGACTATGGGAGATGCCAAGCGAGGGGTGGCCATCGGTCAGACTAAGACATCGATGGAGTGTGTAACCCCCTTAGGCATTGGCGTAGATGGCTCTCGAGAAGAGAAATCATGTAATGGCGGAGCATCTCCATGACTGTCATCCCTCTCTAGCACATCGAGCCGATGCTCGATATGCACGAGCCGCTCGAGGACCTCAACCTGCGTTGGCTCGAGCTGCCTGAGTTGTTGGAGCTCCAGCTCATGCCTCTGTAGTAAACGGTCCTCAAGCTGACACTGACACAATAGGATCTCGGCCCTAGGCATGGGTACATTGGGCATCGCATGAGACTATAATTATAAAATGGAGACATCGGGCATCAGTAATCCTTTCCGCGGAGGAGGGGTTATTTAAATAGGAAGAGGTACATACCTGACATCGACTATGAAAGTGTTGAGTCAGGCTGGGAGACGGGTTTCTGCTCCCTTGGTCCTCAGTCGAAGGGCTCGCTGTGGCGACCTGGATCCGCAGACTCATAACCTAATCACAAAGTAAGCAAACCAACAAAGTAAATACAATCATATCGAATAGCATCAACTAATCTACTGCAATAACATAAAACATCACGAGATATATACCATCCGTCTGATAGTATCAGACCTCATCAGATTGATCGATCGATCTCGATCAATCCTCTCCTCAGCCACATCTCCATCATGACATGAGATCTAAAATAAAATAAAAGTAAAGTATCAATGATCTTCATATTCAGCATTATAACAAATCAACTTAAATTGTAGAAATTGTGATTAGTCTAACCTGATCGAACGGTCAAACCGATGGTCCATGTCCACATGCCTCCCAAAATGAGCTCGGCAAATAATTGCCCCAGCATGTCACTGCAATGTGTGGGATACAGGCGAAATCGCCCTAGTACGGCTGCTATTGCTCCGCCCATTTAGCCTCGATATACGGGGAGTTCGCATGCACCTGTAATTGGCAATTTGATTAAGTGATAATAACTAATTTTTAAAATGAAAGTGAACATTGATAAGGTATTCACTTACATCATCAGGTAGCTCACCCTAGTCGGGTGCGTGCCCTAGTCAGGGGCGTCGAAAGGTGAGGCACCTTGGGCTTTATGGACCTACGTGGGAGGGCCACGTCTAATCGCATCCTGGGCATCCCTACACAACTGAGGACTTAGATATGGGAAGTGATCGTATGCCCACCACTAATTAAAGATAAGATTAAAAAAATCTCAATTCAGTATTGAGAAAGTCTAAAAAACACCATTGATATACGAATTTAATTAATAATATTAAAACTTACTTTCAACAGCTATGGGTTGTCGTACAAATGTCTCTTTAGGGCGTCCTCAAAGATGGCTTGTCTATAGGAGTGCATCGTGTGGCTCCACCCGATTGTTCCTCATGGGAACGACTCTGCAGCCTCCAGATCGTCTAACATCTTCCATACATAAAAGGGGATGATTACAGTTGGCTCTCGAGTGAGTATCCAGTGACCCATGATGATGCTGTATACGCATCATCGATAGACAACTGTCCCACGGCCATGGCCTCCCACCTCCGCAAGACCACATTTGGAGCAGCCGGATTGATCCCAATGAATTAAGCCATGGCAGAACCCACTGTCGGTGGACTATCAATAATACGCCACGTAGATCGGTGAGGAGAGCGTACTCCTAAAGACCTAGTCGATGTAACTGGCCTCTTATGAAGAATCACATCTCATTGGCCCGGGCGCGCTCCAAAATGACCTCCCGTCTCAATATTTGCTGGGTAGCCTGGGCATAGTACACTCCACGGTGATGGGGAAGATCCACCATGTATCTGAAGGGGCCCGTCCAAAAACGCTTTAGTTCCCCATGACAACGTAATAGGTCCACGGTACGTATAATGATTGAATACTTAGCGTGTGAGTTAAGCGTGCTCCCGACAAGCACGACGGGATCATGTCAAAGGTGAAAGACATGCTGCGCGAGATCCATATCTCTACAGTAAAGGAACAAAAGGAAACAATTGATTAAAAAAATTTCATACAGTTAAACTTGTTTTTTTCGAGACACAAATGGTTGACCTTTAGGATTTTTTTTTATCAGAGAATTCTTTATTTTAAGAGTGGAATGTAACACGATAAGTGTGTCTGTAAAACAATGAAGACTATCACGGCTCCATGTTTCCTTTGTGCATGTGCACAAATGGATCCATTAGTGTTTTAAGTTCCTCTACTGCATCATCGGTATTCTTACCAAAATAGTTTGTCAAAGAAGCCCATCCCTAATTTGCAATCTAGAATCAGAAGTGCAAGTCTTGAGAGAGATGTTCTCGACAAATTTCGGATTTACTAGACATATTCATGAAAGTGCTTCTCGCTTTATCAATATAGATCTAACCGACTTAAATTCTTTTTTGTTGAAATGAGGAAAAGAGTAACCTTATTAGCTCAGGTATTATCAAATGTTCATTAATTTCACTAACTTCTCTCCCAAAATTCATCAAACTCAATTTTCAATTCAATAATCCAGTCCTCCCACTGAAGAAATGCATAAATGATTTGATAACTAAGTTTTATGGATCCTGGGGGAGAAGTTATTCAAAATAAATGAATATTCGACAATACTTGAGCTTATAAGGTTACGATTTTCCTCATTTCAACAAAAAAGAATTTAAGTTGATCGAATCCATATTGATCAAGCGAGAAGCACTTTCCTTTTATTATTAAAAAAAGAGTACATAGGCAAAGAAAGAAAGAGAAGTCTAACAATGAATAACCTCACCTGACAAGCTATAAAATTTAAAGGGTAAAATGGATTAAAAAAATACCCATTTGATACTATAATGACACTGTCCCTTAAACTTAACCTTAAAAAGAGCGAAGTTGGATCTTTATTAAATGTCCATGGAAATATATTTCCTACTATATATCAACCCAGTAATTAGTTTTATTTTGGGCCCATAAAGTAACCCTATAGATATCCCACGCCCCACTACATAAAATTCCCACTGCAACAAAACTCCAATCCTGGATGCTCAGTTCAGCCAACCTTACTTAGCGTGAAGTTGGATCTTTATTAAAGGCCCATGAAAATGTATTTCATATTTCAGTTCAGCCTAGCAACTAGTTTTATTATGGGCCCATAAAGTAACCCTATAGACATTCCACGCCCCACTTATATAAGATCCCCAGTGCTCTAAAACCCTAATCCCGGATGCTGAGTTGAGCGAACGGCTTCTTGAGAGAGCATTTCTTCTACACTCTGTAGCGGCCTCCTCTCTTTCAGTTCAAGATGAAGGTATCTTTCTGAAAACCCTAACCCGTGGTATTGATTCTTCTTGTTCGATTGATTTCTCTGTTCGGAAGAAAGATTTGGTCTTTCGGATTGTGATTAATGATGTCATACGTTTATGTCTTGCTTATCTTATAGTTCAACATCGCCAATCCAACAACTGGTTGCCAGAAGAAGCTCGAGATTGATGATGACCAGAAACTGTATGTCTCTACTCCTTATTTTGTCTCTTTTCCATGTTCTACACGGTTAAGTTATTATTATTTGATTTACTTTTCTTTGCCATAATGGTTCCTTGTAAATTTACATATGTTCGATTGTCTCACTGAATTCTGCCCCTGGTGTATTTGATTGATCTGTCTATTATTTTAGAATGGCATTGCATGAGATCCGTGTTTGTTTCTTAGTTTACTTGCCTCGTGTTTTGTTACGATTATATGTTTATAGTAGTTATATTTATTCGTTTAGGATGTGAAAGAGATTTACAGTTAATATTTACACCGAATTTTTTGTTCTTGCTCAGCTTGGACCGTAGAAATTGTTATCATTCGAATTTTCTTTTGAGACGTGTTCAGTGAATACTTAATTTTATCTTTTTGTTGTCAAATGTAGTTTATCATCCTATTTGTTTTAATAATTTATTATAAACCAAATCGTACCTACTCTGTAAGATCTAATTCTTGCTCAGGTAATAGGTAAATCATAATTCTAAAATTGGAGCCCTATGTTTGGAATTTATGAGTTTTTAGCTATTATTTGACATAAGGATTAATTTTAACTTTTAAATTGTTTGCTATTATCTATTTTAAACTCCTTCATTAATGGTATCTGCTTCTGTGGCACACTTTAATTGTTTATTTTCCCCACAGCCGTGTTTTCTGGGACAAGAGGATCTCTCAGGAAGTCAGTGGAGATGCTCTTGGTGATGTATGACTCTTGCCAATTAGCTGCACCGCTTGTTCTGTGTTTTAAATCATAAGGATATATTTATTTATATATCTAAATACCTGTTCACCCATGTTACTTGCAGGAGTTCAAGGGTTATGTTTTTAAGATCATGGGTGGTTGTGATAAGCAAGGTTTCCCAATGAAGCAGGGTGTGTTGACTCCTGGGCGTGTTCGTCTCTTATTGCACCGAGGTCTGTGAAGTGATTTAGAATTGAACAGAATATAGGTGTAAGCTATTTTTATTTGGTTCTGAGGAAGTCATTTGTGCAGGTACTCCATGTTTTCGTGGGTATGGAAGGAGGAATGGAGAGCGCAGAAGGAAGTCAGTTCGCGGATGCATTGTCAGCCCTGATCTTTCAGTCCTGAATTTGGTTATTGTGAAGAAGGGTGAGAATGATTTGCCTGGATTGACTGACATTGAGAAGCCAAGGATGAGGGGTCCAAAGAGGGCATCTAAGATTAGAAAGCTCTTCAACCTTTCAAAAGAAGATGATGTCCGCAAGTATGTGAACACATACCGCCGCACTTTCACAACTAAGTCTGGTGAGTTACATACAATTGTAATGAAATATTTAGTAAAGATACCATAGGTTTCCATTTCATTGTCGTGTAATTGAAGTTGTGGAGGTTTCTGATTTTGTTTTGTTGGATATGATATGATTTGCAGGCAAAAAGGTCAGTAAGGCTCCTAAAATTCAGAGGCTTGTTACTCCATTGACTCTACAGAGGAAGAGAGCTAGAATTGCTGATAAGAAGAAGAGAATTGCAAAGGCCAAGTCTGAAGCTGCTGAGTACCAAAAGCTTCTTGCTACCAGGTTGAAGGAGCAGCGTGAAAGGCGCAGTGAGAGTCTGGCAAAGAAGAGGTCCAGATTGTCTGCTGCCTCCAAGCCCTCTGTTACTGCATGAATCTTGGGGATGTGACACAATCCTCGATTTTTGAGTGAATGGTTTCTGTTTGTTACGTTGACCTTACAGTATGTTATGATAATTTTGACTACTGCCTTTTTAGATGTGGAGTTCATTTAAGAATTTTGTTATTGATCCAAAGATTAGCAATTTATCTTTAGTGAATTTATGCTTGCATGATGTGCCAATTTGAGGTGGTTTATTGCATATGGCTTTATCTTAGTTTTGCTAGGAATTGTTAAATCGGGGATTTACTTTGAAGAAATGAAATTAATTTCCTCTCCTGAATAGTCATCCTCTGAGTTCTAAAAGTGTTCGTGAGCTTGTGGGGGCAAAAGGTCCTGTGTATGGCCAAATCACATTATATTGGATAAACAGACCTGAATTATAAAAACCAAACAGATGAGCAATCCAATTTTGGGGTCAATAACTTGTTTTTCCAACCCCCTTTTCTACGGTTCATGTAACCAATGAATTTTTATAGATGACTTCACACATTATATTGGATGAACAGACCTGAATTATAAAAGCCAGACAGATGAATAGAGTTGTCAATTGGGGTTGGCCTTTGGGGTCGGTCTAGTCCTATTCCATAATTTTGGAGGGTTAGGTTTCAAAAATTGGGTATCAAAAATGTAACTCCAATTACATCGAGGATTTTTTAATCCGGTCCTTGGGATCAATGTTTTTTTTTTCAAAAAAAATTTTAAAATTTGAAACAGTGAAACTACAACCAGCGATAACTTTCCTTACACTACTAAGTCGCCTCTCTCTCTACTACCTTCTTCTTCTTCTCTCTTGCTCATCGTCGGTCGTCATGTCACGCATAAGGAAATCGCAGACGGCAACCCCAGACCCTTCCTCTTGACTGTCCCTTTTCATTTTTTTTCTACTATTTAAAATTCTCAGGTAAGGTTCCCTTCCTTATCTGTTAATGTCCCGTAGATGTCGTCGTGTCACGTAGAAGGAAATCGTAGACGGCGACCCCTCGATTGTCCCTTTTCATTTTTTTTCCAACTGTCTAAAACTCTCAGGTAAGGTTCCCTTCCTTATCTGTTAATGTCCCGTAGACTAGCATTTTTTAATGTCCTATTTGATTATTCCTGTACACTGTCTGTAATGTGTTTTTTTTTTTTTTTTCGAATTAAATTTTTTCAATTCCTCCATCTTTTCTCTGATCTACTGTCTATATTAGCTTAGTATTGTTTAAACTAATTTGTACCATATTTTATAATATACAGTTGAAGAAAAAATCATGGATAGTGAAAAGTCTTGTGATGAAATTAATATTGAAGATAAAGTAGATTAAGTGATTGAATTATGATAAAATATTATTGCATTTTATTAAATTTTTTTATACGAAAGAAGTTAAGTTATACGTAGTGGCATATGCAGTAGTTACTGTAAAATGTTTTGCCTCAAATATCCTTCATCCAAACATGGTTTGGACTCTGGAGCTGGGAACAAGATATCATAATGTGTCTTTGGAGAACAATGGAGATAAAATGGAGTTACTTCATTAGAATTTTTGATCAATTATAATGTCTGATTTTGTCTTCTCATTTGGTAATGCATTGAGTTGTACAAGTACAATAGAGACATATATTAGGGGATGCATTGATGCCTTGAATTGTACATTAAAATAATAATAATAATTAAAAAAAAAAAAGGAAGAGGGCTGGCCCGTCTCAACCATTGGCTCTCTGGGATTGGGGTTGGACTGGAGTTTTGGTGGCCCTTTAGGAAAAAGTCCCGACCCGTCAAAACATTTGACCCCTTGGGGTTAGAATCGGGTCGGGTCGACCCCAATTGACAGCTCTACAAATGAACAATCCAATTTTTGCGCAATTTGATAGAAGAATATTTTCTTAATTTTGATTAAATGACATTTGGTAATTGATAAATAGTAAAGATGAAGTAATAAAAAAATATTTTATTGGTTGAATTAATTTCTTCAAAAATTAATTATCAATGATTTAGTTTGATTGAGTTATATACTAAAAATGGCAATCGACAGTTAAAGAATTATTATAATCAATTATGATGATTCAACTCAACAAGAATATGGGGTTGAAGGAAGTTCTTTATTAATACACAAAAACATAACTTCAACTTACCTTAATACAAAACTAAAACACACCGCTAATAAATTATTTCTATACCACTTCAGAGTGTGATTGCATAACAGAATACATTCATTGTCTACTTTTAATATTTCGCCTCGTCTAATGTTTTTAATTCATATTTAAAATTTCAGTTTCAAGAGTCATGCAATGAAAGTGATTAATAAAAAATGGTAGTACACATATTCTATTGTCTGAGGAGATCAATTCATTCCCAAGAGTTTTTATGATTTTAAAAGACATTATTCCATTTAAAAAAATTCGAAATCCTCGAGGTTAACTTTAGCTCTTAAATTTTCTATTAACTGATGTTATTTCAAGAGGGAGGGGGAATTATTTCCAAGTCTATGAAAAACAGAAATGCTGCAAGTGAGAGCAATCTTAATTGAATTCTCCTGCCCAGTTAGATGAGGAACAAGAAAACGAGTTCAATTCTGGTGATAAATATAGCCAACATCATCAAAAGCTTGTGGGGGACTATCAGATACCATCACATAAAGAGTTACACAATCTTCGTCATTTTCATAATCCAAAATTAATATTCACATTAGATCAGATCATAACTAATCTGACAGGCAACAACCAAAATACCATAATTGAATGCTCAATATAACTCGGACTCATTTTCTTATTTCAACTCTCTGGCAAAATATCAGCATGACGCTTGTTAGCTACTCTACAATTCTTTCGAATCTCCCCGGGGCGACCAGAACGAAGGTCTCCCATTTTCAACATTCCCTCAACAAAGGCTGCAAAGAATGCATCCTGATCAATACTGAATGACTTCACATATTTTCTAGTCTGAGGAAAGGTAAACAGTGTTTGATCCGAGTTTAAGAATCCCCTACCATTCACCAAGTCCTTAAAGTACTGGTTATCAAACACCTCTGGTGTTGCATCCAAGTCTCCGGTTACATTTCCATCTCCACCGAGTGGGCAAAGCTTGTCTAACTTTTCTCTAAAAAAGGGTTCCATGGCAGGGTCTGGCCGGCCAGTCCCTGATTGGTTGTAGAGTCGAAAAACAATAGAAAAGCATCTACCTTTACCAATGGAATGGGAACCAGAAAGGGCTACTAAATCTTTCACAGAAAGATTGAATCTACTGCAGAGGTCGATGAGGTAGCTTGCGTTCGCTCTTGGACTTGGCATTATCTTATTTGAATCTTCTTGGCTTGCTGTCAGGCTATCTAGCCGGCCTAATTTCACTTCCCAATCTGGTCCTCCACTCTGTTTTGAGACACGTAATAAACCATAATATTTTGAAAAATTATGTCAATTTCCCAAGAATAATATATCAAACACAAAAAAATCTTTTTTTTTTTTTGAAATTTTTCTCTTTGCCTCTCGAATTCTAACGGTTATGTAAAATATTTAGAGGCAAAACGGAAGAAGTTAAAATGTTTTTGAAACATTTATCTTTTCCTAAATCAAATCAAAAATTCAAAAGGGATGGAGTAAAGTTATGTAGATTCTGGGAATCCAGAGGGCGAAAGAGGTATATTCTCACAACTCTAAAAATAATAATAGGAAAAAAGAAACAAAGGGACTCACCAACGCAACTGCATCTCGAGAAGCCATGATTATGATATCAGCACAAGAAACCACTCCTGGACATGCGTTTTCCAATGCTTCCTTGACTTGATCAATAACTTCGAATGATCTCAGTGAATTTATGTTCGATAAGGCTAGTTTCTCCCCAAGCATGCTTGGCGTGTCATCAAGCAGTACAGAAGCATCACAACCCTAAAAAGAACAATTGGGAATGCATATAAAAAGTAAATTCATTCCCAAATACCCAAAAGTGGACACATACCAATAGCCATAGAAATTAAGGCTTTACATTAACAAAACAGTCATGGAACTGCAAACGCATCACTGAAGCCCCATTCCTTGGCTCTCTGACCATGGCTTTCCTGATCACGTCTCGGACTATTGCTTCAGCCGTTGGGCAAATATCAGAGTAATAGCCCGGACGAAGCACCCTTCCTGACAAAACTACAAAACCCAAGTTGAAGGAGAGGAAGAAGAAGAAGAAGAAAATGGGGAGAGTAGAATGGGAAATTTTTGAAGCCATGGTTTTTGGTCAGTATTTTTGGATGGTATGAGGAAATGGTCCGGTAACAAAATATCTCTAAATAGGCAATTTGTGTTTCTTTGGTTAGCTTTTATAAGGGTGGTGGAATGAAGTGATGAGGCAGATGGTATGGTTCAAATATTTGCATGGGTGTCATCAATTCATATGTTTTTCTTCTGACATTATGAGGCAATTCTTTTTTACCCAATTATGGTAACGTTTGAAATGTATTTTGTTTAGTGAATGGATTAAGATTATTAGCTTACTCATCTTCTCCTTGATGCAAGACACTGCTAGAACTTGCCCTAGATTAGTGAAAAATGAAGAATATAATTCTCATCCATTCGCATAGAAATATATAATTACGTAAAAGAATTTCAATGCCTAAAAATTGAATCAAAATAATGTAATATAAACGATAATTTTATTTTAAATGCACTTGCATTAGAACTGAAGTCAAAAATATAAACAAAACTCTTATATATATGTAAGAACCTTTTTTTTTAAGAGAAGCCCTAACAAATAGGGTCATTTTCCTAATAAGCATATTCTTCCTTCTTCTTAAGGACAAATTTTGTTTCTCTTGGATGAACTAATTTTGATCTTACATTCTTGATTTTGGTAACACCAAAAACATTTCCACTGCTTGTTCTTTTAAAACGTGCGGTGGTAATAATATAAACTTGTAACGTTTAGCAAGCAACTTTCCAGCCATTTAAAGTGCACTTTGAAAGTGGAGTGGGAATTACCCAACTCAAGTATGAGAAGACAAATATAATTAGGTCGAATAATTTAATTGATAAAACCTTTTTATTTATTCATATTATTAATTTTATTTGTCTTGATTGGATATTTCTCTGGAAAAGACATGAATTTAAATTAATACATAAGATTAGATTCCTATCTCACTAAATTAGTTGGGAAAAAAAAAGACTGCCAACACTCTTGCAAACTGCCGTCAATTCTAAGCATCTTTGTTCTTGACTTTCGATAGGATGGATACATTAATCTGATTTTTCTAAATACGACCACATCATGATTTTTCTTTTCTTTTTTATTATTCTTTCTGTCTAAAATTGAATATTTTTTACTTCGAAAAATTTCGTCGAAAGAGTTTGACTTAATTCATTTTGAATATAAAATTTCTTAAAAAATTTAGAAAATAAGATATTTAATTTCAGATAACTTGAAATAGAAATATAAATATCCTATTTCAAATGGAAGGAGTATATTGGTAGGTTAGGGATGAAAACTAAGTTAACCTGCATAAAAGAATGTTGATCTTTGACGTCCGTTTGTGAATCATAAACTTTACATGTACATATTGTGTCTTTTTAGTGGGAATTCCCCACTATTAATAGAAACATCATTCCAAAACATCACTATACACAGTTCATGGTCAACAAATCTTGAACAAAAAGGCTTTACCATTGGAGTTGGGAATTTTCCAAATTGGCTAAAAAGAATCCAAAAGAGAGAAAGTTGGGTGGTGATTTTCTTATATATGTTGCTAAAGTTGGAGCACTTGCACCCATTTGCAATAGACCTTATCCTTTTGTAATGGAACCATACATGTCAATTATGTAATGGGATTGTGGAAATTTGATTCGGACACAAATCTTGTCCCCAGAGTTTTATTATTATTATTATTTCTTTTATTTTTTAAGTTGATTATCTATAGAGATTTTTGATAAGACCTTATCAAGAAGCGTACGAGGTGATTACCTTTGATTTGGACATTGTGTGCATATTTAATTGGGGCCATGATCATTGCTTTTTGGTTTTTTAGACACAAAAGGATCCTTTTTTAAGGGTCAAAAGTTAACAATTTGATTATTAGATTAATAAACATAATCATCTTCATCTACTCAAAATCTCAATTTCTTAGTCTTAATTGTCCTATGCATGGAGATTACATGAGAAACAAGTTACTTGGAAGAGATTGTTCAGAAGGAAAGGGAGAGTGAGAGAGAGATTAAGGATATGTCTATTTTGGCTTAACTTAAAAACTGAACATCCCCTCCCCCTTTCTGTTTCTTTCTTTCAGATAATTCTTCCACTCCACCACTTACCCTATCCCTAATGCCGCCCACG